>JAWZSL010000085.1:335000-435000 GCA_034769285.1 Lutjanus argentimaculatus
AACCATCATCCATCCAACCAACCAACCAACCAACCAACCAACCAACCAACCAACCATCCATCCATCATCCATCCAACCAACCATCCATCATCCATCCAACTAACCAACCGACCATCCATCCATCCAACCAACCATCAATAGCTCTACAGATCACGTGCTGTGACTGTTTAATGGACTTTTTTCTGTCCCGAGTTTCTAAATTCAATCTGGATACAATCTGGATCTGCAGTCTGAACAGGTCCTGAGTGACTGACATAGTCTGTAGAAACACTGAGTTTAAGAAGGAAGGAGGAACAGTGAGCGCTGAGGTCACAGGTCTGTTTCAAACTGCATCCATAAAGACAATCATTTTTTAATCTGAACCTGCAGACGAGTCTTCAGACTGGATTTACTATGAGTTAAAGATTTATTTGGAGGGAACATAAAGTGTTAAATCGTTTTAATGTTGTGTTGTACTGACCACAGCATTCTGCTACAAATTTAGCTCTGGTTCTTTCACCAGTTCTGCCCAAGGTTCTTGGAACTGTTCTTGGTTCTACCTACAGTAGCCTGAGTCCAGACCTTCGAATCCACCCTCCACTGAGTTTCTCTGAAGATGGACATGAAATGTAATGAATTGACGTGTTTCCACCAGTTTTTAGCAGAACCGCTGTGTTGATGTGTGTCATCAACAGAGGATGTTGCACATCAACCTGTAGAATAGGACACGCCCACTTCTGTTTGCACCTGCAATTTTGAGGTTCCAGCTGGGAACAAACTTCTGTGGTTCCAAAACTATTTTGATTTGGTGGAAATGTTCCAAATGGCTCAAAACCAAGTGAGCAAACTGGAATGGAACCCGTTCCCAGTCCCTCCAGGACTTCGCAGGTCTTTTTTGATGTTTGTAGCCTGAAATGTCTGATTTCACAACAGCTTTTCTAAAAAACTGTGATGCATGTTGCAAAGCTTTTAGGCATTTTTTGCAATGAAATTGCAGGACCAAGAGAAATTTGCAAAAGAAAGTGATGATTTTTTTTCTATAATTCATTAAAAATCAAAGGCAGCTTGTTCCAGGTAGAACAGAGCAGAACCACGCTGTGTTCTGAGTGTTCCAACTAACCTCACCAAAAAGGCTCAGAATTTAAAAATGATTAAAAAAAAATCTGCTTTATGTGTGAAGAAGCTGCACTGGGGGGATTTTACAAAGAAGCAAAATCTTTTTGGAGCTCAAACTCAAAAACACAAATGATGAATGTGTTCTTTTTAGAACCTGTGACAGTTAAAAAAAAAAAAAAGAAGTGAGTAATAAAAACAAAAGATTGAGTCAGTTCATGGAGACGTACATGTATGACGTTTGTAAGGAGGACTGCTGTGATTGGTGGAAGTTACAGGAAGCTATAATGATTGGTCAGATCTGTGGAAAAGTCGCAGAGGTTGGACAAAATTGAAAGATGGTGCAGAATTCATGGGGATTGGTTGAATGTGCGTGAATTGTTGCGATTGTAACTTCCTGGAGGGACTGAGTTCCCCGTCGGTGGAAACAGAACAGGAACGTTTGTGATCGAATGAGTCAAACTGAATCCAGTTGCTCTCAGATGAAGTAGAAGTCTGATGGATAATCAATCAGACGTATTGATCGATCGCCGTGCTCGCAGTGTGTCCCGTCAGCCTCTGTCTGACCTTTGATCCCGCCCATCCACCAATCAGAAGTGGAGCTTTATGGCTGCCGTTCCACCTGTCCGCAGACTCCACCCCCTGATGACATCACAGCGCTCCTGATCCAACATGGAGTCCAGGTGATGGGTAAAGAAACGGTGTCAGAACTGAAGTGTGAGCGCAGACGATGAGTTCAGTGACACGTCGTTTTATAAAAAAGGACATCACTACGAAAAAATGCATCAGCCGGTTTAAAATCTGCAGCGCTTCAATATAAAGTGCTTCATTACATTGTTACGTTTTTACAGTTTCTTATTAAAATATCGTTTTCCCTGGAGTGAAACCATAGTAAACATGTTACACGTTGGTAAAAATAAACATTTGGAATGTCTCTTTTTTTTAAGAAGTCCCATTGGCTGATTTTGGTCAAGCTGAACTCGTCCCCGGAGCCTGAAACAGGAAACATGGAGTTAAAACGTTCTTCATGAAACACACACACACAGAGGATGGGATGGAGGTGAGAGTGAAGGATCATGGGAGGTCAGGTGACAGATAAAGTCCTTTATTTCTTTCACATCGAGTCTAAAATCACACAGAGTTGCTCCAAACGCCTGAGATCAATAAATCTGGTCATCCTGTACGACACGAGTTTGAATTTCAGCTTCGTCAGGCGTCGCTGGGCGTACAGCGTGCAGGAGGGAGAGAGGACCAATCAGCTGCTACCGAGCTGCCGTCAGGTGAATTTTTAATGTGTTAAATGTTGGTGAGTCGATTCGCCCGAACTGCTGGTTTCCTCCTGCTCACAACTCTCCTGGTTTTCTCCACCTATGAGAAACTTTCACACCTTTTTTTACAGCATCGGTTCCCAACCTGGGGTCGGGGCCCCCTGAGGGGGGTGTCAGAGATCACAGGAGGTCCCCAAGACTTTGTCTGTTCTGAGCTCCTCAAAATCAGATTTACATGTCAACTACAATTTCAGGGTTTGTTCACCTTTTCCAAAGTCAGATTGAAACTCTTTCTAATCTGTTCCAGCTGCTTCCAGCTGTGGTTAATAACATGTTTATGTACAAAATGATGATTTCTTCTCTTCATCACATTAAATCAGATGTTATTGTGCTTTTATCAACCAAAATTACATTTTGAAACAGAAAGTTCCATGTTTCTAAATGTGTCACTGGCTGAGAATTTTGTGCATTTTCCTTAACTGATAATTGAAAATCATTAATATTTAATAAGACACAAAACACACATTTTTCTCATTTTTTTCTTGTTTTTTTTCTCTTTTTTTAAGTTTAATTTAAAGTTTCCTTATCGAATGAGGAGATCTGCCAGACAAAACAGTGTCAAATGAGGTGCAACTAATGTAATTTCTAGACTACTGATTAATTATTATCAATAAATTTGGTAATTAATTGATTAATGACTAATCATCAACTTCCTGTACAATGTGGCTCAATAAATATCTGACTTATTTTATTTCTTTAACTAAAAAGTTAACTAACTAATTCAGCCAGGCAGCACTTTACTATGAAAGTAATCTGATTACAGTTTAAATTATTACAGTTTTCAAGCACTTTTCAAACCTTGAAAACATTACAAGTGTTTTCAGGGATTTCCAGCATCTGTACGAACTTGCAGTTTATACAAAAGTCTGAATACAAAACCGTTTTAAAAAGATGCGTGTCTTTGTCCTCAGTTATTAAATTAAAGTTACTCTGTAGGACACAACTCTGTGATCAAGATTGATTATTGATCTGTTGGTCAGGATGAGTGTGGATCAGCTGCCCTGTTGGGTTGTTAAATGTACCAACGGTTCTAACAGTGGAAACGATTTAATTGATGTTTATTCTTATTTTATAAGTTTGGGGGCTCAAAGGTTTGGAAACGCTGCTGTACAGAGTTTATAAAGTCCTACGACTGTTTCCAGCTACATGTCGTTATTAACGCCTCATTAACGTGACGTAGCTGCTGGGTCCTCGTCTTGTTGTGGTAGAAACAGGAGCAGAACAAGGAAGCTCTTAATTTGGGAAGGTGCAGGACAGGATGTGTCTCAAGTATTAAAAATGATGTCACTGCATAATTGTTACACACACACACACACACACACACATTAAAACAGTTCCAGGTGCTGTTTGTGAACTTTGGTCTGAATATTAAGATGTGGTTCAGAAACATGCACACACACACACACACGTACGGTTCTGTTTTGCCAGGTTTGGACATGTTTTGGCCACTCGGTGAGAAATAAAAACCTCCTTCACAATCACTGTGAACCTGTGATTGTGAAGTCTGTAATAAAGCTGCCGAAGGCTGCAGCACAGTGTCTCCTGAAGACATTAACGCTTGCACTGCGTCCTCCTCAGAGACAAACAGAGAGAGAAATGCTGCAGCAAATATCAAACATCCAGGAAACAGTTCCTGTTTGTTATGGAAAGATTTAAAGGAAAGAGACAAATATTTTCTGAACTTGCATACTCTTAAAATATAAATTTGCTGTTATTGTAATTAAATGTGAAAGTGGAGCAGGTGAAGCTGAACACTGCAGCTTCACTGTCTTTTAAAGATATAAAGTGTCACTTTCAGGTTGTCTGCAGCATCTGTTGGCCAAAAAAAAGAGAAAATTATAGCTGCTGCGCAGCAATGGTCGGGGCCGGGCAATTTTAGGAAAAATTAGGCAATTCTGAGCAACAAGCAGAGTGTAGGAAGATGAAAAAAAGGTGGCATTCTAATGTGCATTTTACATCAGTTGAGGCTTGAACTCACAATTTCTGGCACAAGAGACTCTGCATATTGACTGATAGCTAAGCCAAATAAACAGGGAAAAGAGACAAGGGATAACAGGGAAACGTGTTGATAAAGAGTATTTGTCTCTTCCCAAAACTCCCTGAATCATAATTATTTAAATCTTAGTAGTCTCTAATCCACATAGCATGATACCTGAACATAAGGCTTTCACATTTGAAAGTCCATCCTGCCTTAGCTGAGGCTCGAACTCACGACTTCTGACACTGAAGTCCGTCTTTTATCTCACTGAGCTAATTGGTAAGTGACAGTTCATGTGTGGCTTCACAAACTGACTAAGCCAAGGATCAGGGTGCCAGGCAGCAGCCATCCATGCCATGGAAAAGCAAATTTCAAAGTGAAAGTTCCAAAGCTGTAGCACATATGGTTGATTTGTTGTGAATTTTCAAAGTTTTGAAATTTAGAGGCTTGCTGTAGCGCCACCATCAGGACTATTGTCTTGTGTTTCCAGTTGAGGACATCTGGCATGGGACTGGACCTTTGTGAAAAGTTTGGGTAGATTTCTCATATGGAAATGTTGTACAAGCTGAGGCTTGAACTCACAACCTTCAACACCAAGAACCATCCTCTATCTCACTGAGCTAATTGGCAAATGGAAACACCACTTGTAGCTTCACAAATTGACTAAGTCAGTCACCTGTGTGCAAGACAGCAGCTGTTAGCATGTAAAGGCAGATTTCAAACGGCTGTCAAAAATTCAGTTATTGAGACAAAAATCCCAAAATACACAAATTGCATCTAGACAGCATGGAGATGTTGGTCATTAGTTTTTAACAATGATTTATTGGCTCCAAAAGTGAAAAACTGATGTTTAAAAATGCCATTTTTGCATTGACTCCAATTGTTCACGAGAGTGAAATTCAAAATGCTGTAAAAAATTCAGTTTTTGAGATAAAATTCTGATATTTTCCAAACATCATCTACCATGACTCCAAAATTTTGTCATTTTTTTTCATGAACATTGAAAATATATTTAGCAAGAATTTGCAAGTATATGTTTATAATACCGTTTACAGTCAAACATTTTGATGCACTGTAGGCTCAATTTTTGATAAATCAAAAATCTGTGTGGATCGTTTGTGTAGGACAGTCTGAAGATGCTCTGTAGCAAGTTTGGTGTCAATTGAACAAAAATTGTGGGAGGAGATAGGTTTAATAAGTTTTACAGTTTTTGAAAAAACCAGAGTGATGGACTTCATAATTTGCAATAGGTTTAAATGTACAAAAGTTTCTTCAGTATTGGGGCTACATTTTGGTGAAAGTTGTAAATCTGTAGCACATATGGTTGATTTGTTATGAATTTTCAAAATTTTGAACTTTAGAGGCTTGCTGTAGCGCCACCATCAGGACTATTGGCCTGTTTTTGCAGCTGAGGCAATCTGACATGGGACTGGACCTTTGTGCAAAGTTTGGTCATTTTCCGTGCATGGGAAGTAGGATTTCCTCGGAAGAAGAAGAAAGAAAGAAAGAAAGAAAGAAGAAAGAAGAAAGAAAGAAGAACATGCAGGATTACAATAGGGTCCTGGCAGCTTAGGCTGCCCGGCCCCTAAAAAAGATTATTTTGCTATTTTTATTCTTTAAAAGTCACCTATGAAACTCTTGACGTCTCAAGTCTGAACTGCACCTGCACCAAACTGAGAGCCTGTTGCCACGGAGACACGACACAAAATATGGACGGTAAAAATATCACTAGCTCATCTCCAGTTCTCTCTGCTAAAAGTTGGTAGTCAGACTGTCCACGTCCCCCTCGCCAGAAGTTTTACAGTTTGGACACAGGACGGCTCAGATGATCCGGGCAGCACGGTTCTGATTTGTTAGCATTATTGCAACAAACAAATCTTTATTGACAATCGTCAACAGTCCGAATGTTCTGCAGGTTGATGGGCTATTTTATTTTCTATGTGACAGGAGCAGTGTGACCCTGACCGATCAGACCGACGTGAGATTTGGCTTCACATCGCAGACGATTTACCAAAAAATAAAATCGTACAGTGTATGACCAGCTTTAGAGGAAGCAGAGCAGGTACCAGTGGAAGCTAGGACCCAGCAGACACTTTTTCTAACAAAAAACTTCAGTCAAACTCAGGTGTGTTTTCTTTTTTTTTTTTTTTTTGGTTGTTTGTTTTTAAATGGTGCTGTCAAACACCGGAGACTTTTGATTACAAACAATAGAGTCGGGACGTTGTGTAAACATAAATAAAAGCAGAATGCAATAATCTGAAAATCATTTTCAACCTATATTCAGTTAAATCCTACTTTTCTGATAAACTTTATTGTTCCCAAATGCTGAAAAAAAAGCTGATGTATCACAGTAAACATGCTCCTGTCCCAACAGAATGACTGTTTATTTACAACAAAACAATAAAGTTTATCAGTTTGAACATTAAATATCTCATCTTTGCACAAATCACTGCATTCCGTTTTTATTTAAATCTCTAGTGTTTTGGGTTCAGGGTTTTTAGTTTGAGTCTGAAGCTGGATCAGAAACAATGTTCATGTAAACAGAAGAGGAGCAGAATGCTGAAGGTTCCTTCATCATCATCACCACTGAGTTCATTGTCTGCTGAGTCATGAAGGCACCACGGTGAGAAAATAAACAAACAGACAAATAAATAAATAAATATATAAGGCAGAAAACACAAAAACACAAACAGCTGCAGCAACTTTTAAAAAAGCATTACAAAATGTTCAAATTCAAAGATACAAAAGTAAAAAATAAATAAATTAAATAAATGAACAGAAAGTCAGTGAAGAGGTTGGTGATGAAGATGATGGTGAGATGATGATGAGGCAGGTTAGCATGTATCAGTGTTTATCCAATCAGCATGCTCAGGACACTGTGCATCAGTTAGCATGCATCTGTTAGCACGAGTGTTAGCAGGTGGCGGTGACGGCGGCTGATTTGGTGCAGGTGCTGCAGGGGGCGGGGCTTGGCGTGTGCAGCAGGCTGACAAACAGGAAGAGGGTGGAGGTGGGCAGGTAGACACAGAGGAAGAGGACAACGTCCTCGCTGAGACAGAGGACAAAGCCGCTCTGCTCCGTCAGCACCCAGTCCACCAGCACCCCCACCAGCAGGTAGTACACCTGGAACTCCTGAAGCTCCTCCCACTCCCTCCTCCCGCATCCAGCCCGTCCCCGCCTCCTCCGACGGCTCTTCTGCCTGGCCACCCCCTCCGCCGCTGTCACTCACATAGGCTTCATCTCCGCCCCCTCCGACACCACCTCCTTCCACCCGGCTCCGCCCACGCTCCACCGCCCCGCTCCAATCGCCGGCTGCTCTCCACAAACTCCTGCAGGGCGGGGCCACGTGAGGGAGGGAAGGGGTCACAGAGAGGGAAATACACAAAGGAATGAGAGGTAGGAGACAGAGAGGTGGAGTCAGAAGGATAAAAACTCCCCTAATTCTCCGAAGTACGATGCTGGGCGGGTCCCTAGGTGTTTAAATTTAAAATCTCAACAGAAAGTCGATAAAGCCCCGGAGGGCGCATGGTTTACAAAGATTTTAGAACAGCTGAGGGGTGTTTTTAGGAAAATAAAACAGAAACTCTTACAAACTGTTTTAGTTATTCACAGCAATAAAATAATAATATAACAATGAGACAGTGAGGACGTCTCAGACACTCTGAGACCTCACGCTGAATGTCGTGAGTCGAATCAGATTTCGTTCAAGACGAAGCTCGACGATCTGCTCCTTTTATTCAGTTTCACACCAAACTAAACTTTCCATCAGTGGGACTCATGGTTTAACGTCTATTCTGATCTTGATGTGAAAACATCACATCAGTCAGATAAGTCAAAGTTGCGTCCACCTATACTTCAGTTATCTTCTCCTTGTCTCTCCTGTAGGCTGAGAACAGCGCAGTCAGCTCTGTGGTGCCTCTGGTGAGCGTCTGATGGCGCGTACAGCTGCGCGTACTCGCGTGCTCTCTGTGAAGCGTCTGACGCGTAGCGTCTGGTGCGCTCTGGTGAAGCGTCTGATGGCGCGTCAGCTGCCTGTTCTCCGCGGTGCACTCTGGTGAAGCGTCTGACGGTGCGTCAGCTCTGCTCCGTTTCTTTCACTCTTCTCTGCTTCCATCACAGTTATTTTGTGGTTTGTGGTGATTTAGAGACTCGGTTTGTAAAGTTTACAGCCTGTCATGATGTTGCATTGATCTGTGTACAATGATGCAGATAAAAAACAAGAACTGAGTTCCTGAGAGACTGAAGACGAGTTGCAGATAATCAAACTTCAGATTTCTAATTTTTACATGTGCATTTAAAATGACAGAGACATTTTCCCTCACAGCTGCTGGTAGACATCAGTGAGACGTCCACATTTCTGCACGTCTTTGTTCATTTTCATAAAACGATAACACGTGTGTTCAGTGTGCGGCGGTGGTCTCACCATCAGAGCTTTGTCCATGAAGAACTCTTTCCCCGGAGTGCCGTCGTTGTACTTGGTGTCAATGGCGAAGCAGAGGAAGAGGACGTCCACCACAATCTCAAAGATGGACAGGAAGCAGTGAGCCACCAGGAAGGAGAAGAGACACACGATGATCAGAGGCAGCAGCCACTCAGCATAGTCCCGTTGGTAGTTCAGGAGGAGGACGCCAGCAAATGCCGTCGACGTCACAATCAGGATCTGAAAACACACAACAGAGGATGTACAGGAGGGACAGATGGACACAGATCAGAGGACTGAAGGTGTCTCTGTGAGTGACACAAGAAGATTTACCATTTGAGAAAAAATATTATAGATCAAAGAAACATTAAAACAAGAGAAGAACAAAGACTGAATTCAGGATGTTGTTAGCAATGGACTCTGCAGCCTGCAGGGGCGCTGACAGGTCTGCTTCCTGACCTGGTCACTGTCTCACCTTCCCCAGGAAGAGCACGAAGTCTCCGACGGCGTTGATTGTGGCGACGCGCAGAGCGTTTTCCACTAGGATGACGAAGGCGTCACGTGCAGACGTGCAGAAACTGGTGCTGTTGATGGCTGTGGCTGCATATGCATTCTAGGAAATAAAACCACAGGAAGAAGAAGAGAACAAGAATTCAAGAAGAAGATGAAGAAAAGGAGGAAGAAGAAGAGTGAAATAAGAAAGAGGAGTTGAAGGAGAGTTACACAAAATGAAGAAGTGGTGTGTGTGTGTGTGCGCGTATGTGTGTGTTACCTGATTGAGATAGTTGAGGCACTTCTCCAAACACCACAGACAGCAGATACAAGTTTTCAGCAGACAGCGAGCACACGCATTCTCCTGAGAACACAGTGATGATCAAAGCATTTTTACTGTGAGAAACTGTGAAATGTGAGCTTAAGTTTGTTGTGTGTTTGTAAACTTTGTTGTGTTAGTAAAGTTTGTTGTGTGTTAATAAAGTTTGTGTGTTAGTAAAGTTTGTTGTGTGTTAGTAAAGTTTGTTGTGTTTGTAAGTTTGTTGTGTGTTTCTAAAGTTTGTGTTAATAAAGTTTGTTGTGTGTTTGTAAAGTTTGCTGTGTGTGAACAGTTTGTTGTGTGTTTGTAAAGTTTGTTGTGTTAGTAAAGTTTGTTGTGTGTTTGTAAAGTTTGCTGTGTGTGAACAAAGTTTGTTGTGTGTTTGTAAAGTTTGTTGTGTGTTTTGTAAAGTCTGTTGTGTGTTTGTAAAGTGTGTTGTGTGTTTGTAAAGTTTGTTGTGTGTTTGTAAAGTTTGCTGTGTGTGAACAAAGTTTGTTTGTGTTTGTAAAGTTTGTTGCGTTAGTAAAGTTTGCTGTGTGTGAACAAAGTTTGTTGTGTTAGTAAAGTTTGCTGTGTGTGAACAAAGTTTGTTGTGTGTTAAAGTTTTCTGTATGTTTGTAAAGTTTGTTGTGTGTTAGTAAAATTTGTTGTGTTTGTAAAGTTTGTTGTGTGTTTGTAAAATGTGTTGTGCGTTTGTAAAGTTTGTTGTGTGTTTGTAAAATGTTGTGTGTTTGTAAAGTTTGCTGTGTGTTTGTAAAGTTTGCTGTGTGTGAACAAAGTTTGCTGTGTGTGAACAAAGTTTGTGATTGTAAAGTTTGCTGTGTGTTTGTAAAGTTTGTTGTGTGTTTGTAAAGTCTGTTGTGTGTTTGTAAAGTTTGTTGTGTGTTTGTAAAGTTTGCTGTGTGTTAGTAAAGTTTGTTGTGTGTGAACAAAGTTTGTGTTTTTAAAGTTTGTTGTGTTTGTAAAGTTTGTTTTGTTTGTAAAGTTTGTTGTGTGTTAGTAAAGTTTGTTGTGTTAGTAAAGTTTGCTGTGTGTGAACAAAGTTTGCTGTGTGTTTGTAAAGTTTGTTGTGTGTTTGTAAAGTTTGTTGTGTGTTTGTAAAGTTTGTTGTGTGTTTGTAAAGTTTGCTGTGTGAACAAAGTTTGTGTGTTTGTAAAGTTTGTTGTGTGTTTGTAAAGTCTGTTGTGTGTTTGTAAAGTCTGTTGTGTTTGTAAAGATTGTTGTGTGTTTGTAAAGTTTGCTGTGTGTTAGTAAAGTTTGCTGTGTGTGAACAAAGTTTGTGTTTGTAAAGTTTGTTGTGTGTTTGTAAAGTTTGTTGTGTTTGTAAAGTTTGTTGTGTGTTAGTAAAGTCTGCTGTGTGAACAAAGTTTGTGTGTTAGTAAAGTTTGTTGTGTGTTTGTACAGTTTGCTGTGTTTGTAAAGTTTGTTGTGTGTTAGTAAAGTTTGCTGTGTGAACAAAGTTTGTGTTAGTAAAGTTTGTTGTGTGTTTGTACAGTTTGCTGTGTTTGTAAAGTTTGTTGTGTGTTAGTAAAGTCTGCTGCATGTGTTGTGTTAGTAAAGTTTGCTGTGTGTGAACAAAGTTTGTTGTGTGTTTGTAAAGTTTGTTGTGTGTTTGTAAAGTTTGCTGTGTGAACAAATTTTGCTGTAAGTTTGTCTGTTTGTAAAGTTTGCTGTGTGTGAACAAAGTTTGTTGTGTGTTTGTGAAGTTTGTTGCGTTAGTAAAGTTTGCTGTGTGTGAACAAAGTTTGTGTGTTAGTAAAGTTTGCTGTGTGTGAACAAAGTTTGTTGTGTGTTAAAGTTTTTTGTATGTTTGTAAAGTTTGTTGTGTGTTTGTTAAGTTTGTTGTGTGTTAGTAAAGTTTGTTGTGTTTGTAAAGTTTGTTGTGTGTTTGTTAAGTTTGTTGTGCGTTTGTGAAGTTTGTTGTGTGTTTGTAAAATGTGTTGTGCGTTTGTAAAGTTTGTTGTGTGTTTGTAAAATGTGTTGTGCGTTTGTAAAGTTTGTTGTGTGTTTGTAAAGTTTGTTGTGTGTTTGTAAAGTCTGCTGTGTGTTTGTAAAGTTTGTTGTGTGTTTGTAAAGTTTGCTGTGTGTTAGTAAAGTTTGCTGTGTGTGAACAAAGTTTGTGTTTGTAAAGTTTGCTGTGTGTTTGTAAAATTTGTTGTGGGTTTGTAAAGTTTGTTGTGTGTTTGTAAAGTCTGTTGTGTGTTTGTAAAGTTTGTTGTGTGTTTGTAAAGTTTGCTGTGTGTTAGTAAAGTTTGCTGCGTGTGAACAAAGTTTGTGTTTGTAAAGTTTGTTGTGTTTGTAAAGTTTGTTGTGTGTTTGTAAAGTTTGTGTGTTAGTAAAGTTTGTTGTGTGTTTGTAAAGTTTGTTGTGTTAGTAAAGTTTGCTGTGTGTGAACAAAGTTTGTTGTGTGTTTGTAAAGTTTTTTGTGTTAGTACAATTTGTTGTGTGTTTGTAAAGTTTGTTGTGTGTTAGTAAAGTTTGCTGTGTGAACAAAGTTTGTGTGTTTGTAAAGTTTGTTGTGTGTTTGTAAAGTCTGTTGTGTGTTTGTAAAGTTTGTTGTGTGTTTGTAAAGTTTGCTGTGTGTTAGTAAAGTTTGCTGTGTGTGAACAAAGTTTGTGTTTGTAAAGTTTGTTGTGTTAGTAAAGTTTGTTGTGTGAACAAAGTTTGTGTTTGTAAAGTTTGTTGTGTGTTAGTAAAGTTTGCTGTGTGTGAACAAAGTTTGTTGTGTGTTAGTAAAGTTTGTTGTGTTTCTAAAGTTTGTTGTGTTAGTAAAGTTTGCTGTGCTAGTAAAGTTTGTTGTGTGTTAGTAAAGTCTGTTGCGTGTGAACAAAGTTTGTTGTGTGTTTGTAAAGTTTGTTGAGTGTTTGTAAAGTTTGTTGTTAGTAAAGTTTACTGTGTGTGAACAAAGTTTGTGTTAGTAAAGTTTGCTGTGTGAACAAAGTTTGTTGTGTGTTGTAAAGTGTGTTGTGTTTCTAAAGTTTGTCGTGTTTCTAAAGTTTGTTGTGTTCATAGTTTTTTGTATGTTTGTAAAGTTTGTGTGTTTGTAAAGTTTGTTGTGTATTAGTAAAGTTTGTTGTGTGTGAACAAAGTTTGTTGTGCGTGAACGAAGTTTGTTGTGTGTTTGTAAAGTCTGTTGTGTTAATAAAGTTTTCTGTATGTTTGTAAAGTTTGTTGTGTTTGTAAAGTTTGTTATGTGTTGGTAAAGTCTGCTGTGTGTGAACAAAGTTTGTTGTGTGTTTGTAAAGTTTGTGTGTTAGTAAAGTTTGTTGTGTGTTTGTAAAATTTGTTGTGTGTTAGTAAAGTTTGTTGTGTTTGTAAAGTTTGCTGTGTGTTTGTAAAGTTTGTGTGTTTGTAAAGTTTGTTGTGTGTTTGTAAAGTTTGCTGAGTGTGAACGAAGTTTGTTGTGTGTTAGTAAAATTTGCTGTGTGTGAACAAAGTTTGTTCGTAAAGTTTGTTGTGTGTATTTAAAGTTTGTTGTGTTTGTAAAGTTTGTTGTGTTTCTAATGTTTTCTGTATGTTTGTAAAGTTTGTTGTGTGTTTGTAAAGTTTGTGTGTCAATAAAGTTTTTTGTATGTTTGTAAAGTTTGTTGTGTGTTTGTAAAGTTTGTGTGTCAATTAAAGTTTTTTGTATGTTTGTAAAGTTTGTTGTGTGTTTGTAAAGTTTGTTGTGTGTGAACGAAGTTTGTTGTGTGTTAGTAAAGTTTGTGTGTTTGTAAAGTTTGTTGTGTGTTTGTAAAGTTTGTTGTGTGTGAACGAAGTTTGTTGTGTGTTTGTAAAGTTTGTTGTGTGTGAACGAAGTTTGTTGTGTTTGTAAAGTTTGTTGTGTGTGAACAGTTTGTGTGTTTGTAAAGTGTGTATGTTAATAAAGTTTGTTGTATGTTTGTAAAGTTTGCTGTGTGTGAATCAAGTTTGTTGTGTGTTTGTAAAGTTTGTTGTGTGTTTGTAAAGTTTTTGTGTGAACAAAGTTTGTTGTGTTTGTAAAGTCTGTTGTGTGTTAATAAGGTTTTTTTTTATGTTTGTAAAGTTTGTTGTGTGTTTGTAAAGTTTCTTGTGTGTGAACAAAGTTTGTTGTGTGTTTGTAAAGTTTGTTGTGTGTTAGTAAAGTTTGTTGTGTGTTTGTAAAGTTTGTTGTGTGTTAGTAAAGTTTGTACCTTTCCTTTGAGCTGGTTGTGGATGTACATGAGGATGAGTCGGGGGATCTTGACCAGTGTGATGATAAAGGAACCTTTAGCGATGGTTCCCAGGTGATACCTGACCAGCCTCAGGACTGAAGACAAGATCGGAGTCACGGGGAGACGGTTCTTGTCCCTGAAACACAAAGTCCTCGTTCATCTGATGCCTTGTTATGGAAAATTAAATCATTCATGTGGCTGTGGCCGAGAATATAACAACTGTGGTACAACTGATCGATTAATGGAGAAAATGATCGACACATTAATTGATAACAAAAATAGTCCTTAGACACAGTCCTGGTATGCTAAATATGAAGCTACAGCCAGCAGCTGGTTAGTTTAACTTAGCATCAAGCCTGTAAACACATGGAAACAGCTATCTTAGCTTAGCATACAGGCTGGAGACATTGGAAATAACTATCTTAGAAGAAGAATAGAGGCAGTCCTCCTGACTGTGTCCACAGGTGTGTCCCCAGGTGCGTGTCTCCAGGTGTGTGTCCCCAAGTGTGTGTCTACAGGGGTGTGTCCACAGGTGTGTGTCTCCAGGTGTGTGTCTCCAGGTGTGTGTCCACAGGTGTGTGTCTCCAGGTGTGTGTCTCCAGGTGTGTGTCTCCGGGTGTGTGTCTCCAGGTGTGTGTCCCCAAGTGTGTGTCTCCAGGGGTGTGTCCACAGGTGTGTGTCCACAGGTGTGTGTCCCCAGGTGTGTGTTTCCAGGTGTGTGTTTCCAAGTGTGTGTCCCCAGGTGTGTGTCCCCAGGTTTGTGTCCTCACCTGGTGAAGTAGTAGGTGACAACAGCTCCAGCCACAGTCATCTGCTGACAAGCCAGGATGAACTCGGTGATCCAGACCAGACCCACAGCATGGTACCAGGTCAGGTACTGCAAAGGCCCCGTCAGCCTGAACTCTGTCAAACCCGTCTCCTCGTTCTGCACCGGGTTCCCTGCAGAACCACAGACATCAGTCAGACCACGCCACAGCTCCCATCATGCTTTGAGGGGTGTGAACAGGAAGTGGAATGTTAGCATTAGCTGTCAGCTACAGTCTGTTTTTTGTCAGAATTTGTTTACATTTTGCTTCCAGTTAAAAACAGAAAGGATGTTAAAGTGAACATCTGAAGATAATTTGTCGTTTCTGAAACCGTCAAAGTTGTATTTGAATCTGTACAAACAGCTGAAAGATTTAATGTCTCTGATGTTTTCAGGACAATTTTAACTTCACATCAAAAACTACGTTGACAGTCAAGACAAAATTATTTCAATTAATTTTATTAATTCAAGAAATGAATCAGAAACTTTTCTGATTCGATGATTCCAGCTTCTGAACATGTGACAATTTGCTGGTTTTCTTTCAGTTTAAATAATAAATCATATTTCTGTTGGTCAGATACTGAATCTTATCAGCTGGTGAATACAGACATTTTTCAGTTTTCTGATGTTTTATAGAAATGAGAAGTTATTATCACTGATTAAATGATGAAAATAGTTTTAGAGACGCACAACATTGATTTTTTATTGACAACTAATAACTAATAATGATCTGCTTCTCATGGCTGATACAGAGAAGTTTCCTGCACAGCTGATGATTTAATATTAAAATCTGACATCACCATGACAACAACAAAGAACAGTTTCGAAAATGTTGTTTTTTCACAAATGTACTTTAACTTTTACAGAATATTTTCACTCACAATACAAATGAAAAGCTGTGATATAATCAGTTTATCAGCTGTAAATTAATTATTGGAATAATAAACAATAATACAAATCTTTCATTAACAGATGATCATTTTTCAGGCCTGAGTCGTGTCTGCAGGCTCAAACTTCAGTCTGTTGTTGCAGTTCAGTCAGATCACCAGCAGGCGTCACTGTGACAGTCTCAGTATTTTCTGCTTTATTTCTATAATTTCACTCATTTTTCAAAACAGCTGATCAAACATCAGCTCACAGAATCAATCATGAATAAAGTTGACTGATTTAAAAGTTTTCACATTCGTCTCTGATCTTCATGTTTGTATCAGTTTGACTTCTGCTCTGAAAATGATCAGCTGAAAAAAATGTTTAAAATTTGATGTTTTTCTAATGAAGTTCTGAATGATGTTTAATAACAGTTTGTTTTTAAGACAAACGAAAAACAACCAGACTGATGACAGAATTAATCCGATTGATCACATGATGATGATGATGATATTTACACTGACTCATGGTTCAGGTTTGAGATGATCAGCTGATTAAAGTCGACAGTAATTGATCAGGTGATTGATGATGTTTAAACTGACCGGTGGTTCCCAGGAAGAGCAGGACGAGAATCCAGTAGATCCAGAAGAGGAGGAGGGCAAGGAAGGTGACGAAGGGCTGCAGGGTGAGGAGGGGGAGGTGGATGAAGACTTTTCCCGCCACGTGGAACAGAGCGATGGTCAGAGCGACACGTTTCCTCATGAAGAGCATCAGCAGCAGCAGGATGATCTGAAACAGCACACAGGACATTAAAGGATCATTCCGTCTCATCTTCAGGCTGATTTCTGACTGAAAAAAAAACAAAAAACAAAACTGAAATTCTTCATTATGCGTCTCATCTTTTAAATTCTGTAAGTTTGACACATGAAATTATTTTTTCTTTGTATGAAATACTGTCAGATTGTCCTGGTGTACAGAAACTCTGTGGCAAGATAAATTATCTCATAAATTATGTGTCTTTCTTTATGTGTATTCTTCAGAGGACAACCCTGAGGGTCTTCTAGTTCTTCAGAGAACGTCTAACATATCAGCATTTCAAATGTTATATTTAAATATATTTGATTTATTTCATTTTATTATCAGGCTATCTTGAGTTGAGTTTAAATGAACCCTCATGGATTTGTTTCACTCTGTATATGTGACAATTAAAGTGTTTACAAACACGGATTCTAAAACACTTTGAAGGTGTAAAACGTCAATAAAAACAGTTATTTTGAACCTACATTCAATTAAATAAAGTACAAACACATTTAATGTTCAAAGTGATGAAAGAAAAGCTGAAGCATCACAGTGATAAACAGGCTCCTGTCAACTTTTTGTGTTTGTGTTACAGACATCAAATTCAGAATAAATGTGTATTTACAAAAAAAAAACAACAATAAAGTTTATCAGTTTATCAGAACATTAAATATTGTCTTTGTACTGTATTCAGTGAAATATCAGTTGAAAAGTTTTTGTTTGTTTTATTATTAAATTTAAGTGTCACTGGTTCTTGAAGTCATTTCTGTCTTTTAAATAAAGGTTTTAAAAAAATCCTAACATAAGCAAACTGGTATCCCATAGCAACAAGATCAAAGTTTGTTTGTTGAGTGTCATAACTCAGCTGTCTCCATGACGACAGACTAAACACCATCAGCTGAGTTTAAATGAACCCTCATGGATTTGTTTCACTCTGTATATGTGACAGTTAAAGTGTTTACAAACACGGATTCTAAAACACTTTGAAGGTGTAAAACGTCAATAAAAACAGTTATTTTGAACCTACATTCAATTAAATAAAGTACAAACACATTTAATGTTCAAATTGATAAAAGAAAAGCTGAAGCATCACAGTGATAAACAGGCTCCTGTCAACTTTTTGTGTTTGTGTTACAGACATCAAATTCAGAATAAATGTGTATTTACAAAAAAAAAAACAATAAAGTTTATCAGTTTATCAGAACATTAAATATTGTCTTTGTACTGTATTCAGTGAAAACAGTGAAAACTTTCAGTTGAAAAGTTCTTGTTTGTTTTATTATTAAATTGTTAAGTGTCACTGGTTGTAGAAGTCATTTCTGTCTTTTAAATAAAGGTTTTAAAAAAATCCTAACATACGCAAACTGGTATCCAAAGCACACAATATGCAAATGATGCAGAGATCAAAGGAACAGAATTTGATGATGTCATCAAAGCTTATTGTAATGTTCAGAATCTACAAACACATGAGGCGACTCAAACACACGAGTTTGGATCAGACGTGACGACAGACGTGGTTCAGAGAACACAGATAAAACGCAGAGGACAGACGAGGAACAGACACTCAGAACCAGCAGAACACAGACATGGAACACGTTGAAAACAAGTCAGGTGAGGTGGAAACTTCCCGTCATTTCTACCTCAGTTGGATGGAAGAACAGGTGAGGTGTGAGCTGAAGGACAGCGAGGCCACACTCACCCAAAGCAGATCTGCAGGGAGAGTCCACCTGGAAATCCAAGAGGACTCGCTGGCTCATTTTCTCAACGAGCTCCAGGAAAAGAGGACGGACAACAAGTGGAGACGTGAGAAGCAGCAGCTGCAGAGGGAGATCTGTAGTCTGAAAGCCTGACTGGATGAGGCTCAGGCTAAACAGGTCCCCTCTGCACAGGAGGAAGTGCAAAGACTGAGATCCCAGCTGAGGGAGATCAGGACGAACACAACAAATTATCTTGAGCAGCCAAACTCCCACGCCAAACAGCTTGAAATCTGACTGAAGCAGGTGATGAAGAGAACGAGTCGCTTCAAAATGATATGGAGGCGTTGAAGGTGCAGCTCCGTGCTGAGAAGCAGTTACGTGCGGTGGCTGAAAGCAACCTCGGGACGACCTCTCAGTACATGAAGGTGCAGCTGTTAGACAAAGAGATTGCAGAGTTCGAGGCTCGCTCAAAGGCAGAACAGGTGGAGAAAAAGCTTTTATTTGAGAGGGCTCAGGCTAAAAAGATGCAGAAGAACTTTAGCAACTTGGAGAAAGATCTTCTTAAACAGAAGCAGGAGGCTGAGACGACTCTGGAAAATGCAAGGCCTCCCATCTCGCCCAGCTGGAGGAACACAGAGCTGAGATCACCAAGATCACAGCTGCTGTTACACATGCAAAGGTCGTGCTGGAGGCTGAGCACCAGATCCTACAGAAGGAGAGAGAATCCCTCCAGGAAGTCAAAGCCGCCTGTCTGGCTGAAGTTGAGGAGCAGAAACATGAGAATAATAAGCTCATGGCTGCTCTCAAGAGGGCCGAAGATCAGGTAGAGAGCGACCGTCTCCAGTGGCAGCAGGAGAAAACCTCGCTGCTGGAGGAGATGCAGAAATCAAGAGCATCATATGTGGCCCAGCTTCATGAGCAGAAACAGGAGAACAAGGATCTTGTGGCTGCTGTGACGAGGGCTGAGCGGCAGCTGGTGACGGAACATATTGAAAGAAGAAAAATCGACCCTCTTGGAGAGGCTGGAAAAGTCCCGGGGTGACTATCTTACCCAGCTGGAGAAGCAGGAAAAAGAGAAGAACAAGCTAGTGACGGATCTAAAGAACGAGATTGAGATATGAAAAGATTCATACATGGAACAGCTGGACAACCAGAGACAGGAAAACAGCCAGCTCATGGCTGCTCTCAAGAGGGCCGAAGACCGACCGTGTCCAGTGGCGGCAGGAAAAAACCTTGCTGCAGGAGGAGATGGAGAAATTAAGAGCCTCAAATGTGGCACAGCCTGATGAAAATAAACAGAACAAGAAACTTGTGGCTGCCCTCAAGAAGGCCGAAGATCAGGCAAAGAGTGACCGTCTCCGATGGCGGCAGGAGAAATCTTCCCTGCTGGAGGAGATGGAGAAGTCAAAAGCCTCATTCATGGTTCAGCTTGACGACCACAAACAAGAGATCTACGACCTCGCAGCTGCTCTGAAGAAGGCCAAGGAGCAGTTGGAGAGTCGAGAGCTGCAGGGGGACAAATCATTCTCCCTCAGGCCACAGAGGACCACAAGCAGACTCCCCAAGAAAATGAGCAGGAGGGGGAGCAGGCAGGGGCGTCCCAGACACAAGATCTGGAGAACCAGCTCCGTACAGAAAGGAAGAAGAAGAGGAAGTGGTGGTGACTCTTCCAAGGCCTGGCTCCAGAATTCACATAGAAACACACATCAGTCTATGCTTGTGTACCCAAAATAAAGAGATAAAATCATATGTAGGCCGACCGACGTCTTACTTATGAGAATTAATGAGTGGAAACTGTCTTGACCCTCCAAACAGTGCTTTGAAAAGAGCTGTTTGAGGGTAAAGCCTTCATTTTACACTTGGAAAGTGAGGTTAAAATGTCTTCAGGGTTCTGGTGTAAAACTGAAACTGATTCTCACAAAGATCTAAAAACTAAACAAAAACAAAAGAACTAACACTGGTCAGTTCGTCCGGGCAGCACGGTGGCTCAGTGGTTAGCACTGTCGCCTCACAGTAAGAAGGAACTCTGAATGTTGGTGACAGCAGGACCTTTATTCCTGTGTGGAGTTCACGTGTTGTCCTGGGGTCCGTTTCACAAAGCAGGTTTAGTGAAAACTCTGAGTCTGTTAACCCTGAAATGAGGGAAACTCTGAGTTTTCCGTTTCAAAAAGGGAGGTAACTCAAACCAGAGAAAGAGGGGTAACTCTAGCCTGTTTCAGAGAGAGAGGTAACTTAAGCTCTCGGTCAGTTACCGTAGTAACAGACTCTATGAACCTAACCTGGTCGGGACCAGGTTTTTCTCAATGAACCTCGAGTTTCTCTCTGTCTCCGCCCTCTTTCAGCCACACACGCTATTTGATTTCCTCATTCATTCATTCAGTCAGCAGGCGAGTTTTGGCGTAGCCTCGTTCTGCCATCTGTCAAAATGGCATGTCCTTTGGTTAACGATCCAGTGGATGAAGGAGCAGCATTACTGCACAGAGAATTAAATATTCGTCGGGAGATTGTTATCGGACCGCGCATAGATGTTCTTGCATTTCTGGACAATTATCTTTTTGAGCGGTACCGTTTCACGTCACAGTCCATAATCTACATACACAACCTAATTATTAATTATTAATTATTTAACAGAACATGATATGGATGAAGACATTTAGGCTATGTGTGGGATAAAACAACTGCACAGTCAAACAGCCACTTAATATTTAGGCTACTTTACAATGTAAAACATGATCAAAATGAGGTACCTCCATGAGATTATGCCGAGGTCTTACCTGTTTGAACAATGTTTTTATATTTCATCTTAAGCTGCTGTACGTGCGCTTCTGCCCCGCGGGATTGCACCTAAATGAAATAACTTAATAGGCTACCATTCAAACAGTTTTCCCCTGTAATATTATTGTGATTACAAAGGACTACATTTAAACTTACGCATTGACCCGGGCAGCAATGTTCTCCCACGCCGTCTCCCTCTCTTTTGCAGCTGCAGCGGTGTTGCACTTCTTCTAAAAACGTGTTCAAACTCGCCATATGAGCACATTAAGATTTCCAATTCAAGTGGGGTGAAAAACGCAGCCCTCCTCTTCCCGTTGCCATGGTGACTCGTCGAATCGGGGCTCCATTGATGCTGGCTTTTTATAGTTGTGGTGCATGCGCTTAACTCCAGGTGAAACTACTCCGAGTTGATTAAACCAACTCAAATCAGCTGTTCTGGAACCGGAAACTCAGAGTTTCCTATCTCAGAGTAGATCAACTCAGAGTTCAGGGTTACACTCAGAGTTTGTTGAACCTGCTTTGTCAAACAGACCCCTGGTGTTTGTGTGGATTTACTCCGGGTGCTCCGGTTGCCCCACACCATTAAAAACATACGTTCATTGTCATAAACATGTCTTAGATCTGGAGTTGGTCCCTGAGCAGCTGCTCCTAATACTTGGGATGGGTCAACTGGCCCACAGGGATCAATAAAGGATCAACTTAATTAATTAACTTCACCTTAGTGAACTTCCAGTCTGGGTCTGTGAGGCCCACTGAAACACCAACTACACTCAGAACATCAAATAACAACAACAACAGTTATCTCAAGCATTGATGAGTTCTTATTTTCACAAAACACCTTCACAGGTTGTTGTGTTTACATGTTTATTGTTGGGTGGCGACCTCTAGTGGCTGTAGTAATTATGACAGGAGCAAAGGAGGAAGTCAGGTGATGTAGTATAGAGTCCACACAGGCAGGTCAGGGTGGATGGATCAAACACACCCAGACTTTTACCAAAGAGGCTGCTGTTTGTCTGAAACCAAAAAACATCGCTGAGTTATTTTAATTTGTGTATGTAACATAACCTACGTGACTGACAAACGTGTTTTATCCCAAATCATGACTTTTTCTTAAACCTAACAAAGTAGTTTTGGTGTCTAAACTGAACCAAACTGATACTGATGCTGTGATACCGAAGATCCTCTGCGTAAACCTGTGGCTGCTGCTGTTCAACGGTCAGATATGTCAGTTTGGGAGTTTTGGCAAACACTTACTGTTACACTGATTTTCATTATGAATTATGATGATAATCATAAAATTAATTTTAAAAAGTTTAAAAAGTCATCATGTCATTAAAAAATATATATATATATTTAGAGAAAAAAAGTTACAAAAGTTGGCATGTGGCTGGTACTCTCCAATGGTCAAATATGTCAGTGTGGGAGTTACTGGCAAACTTTTTGTTAAAATAATTTTTATTATGATGATAAAATAAATAATTCATTACTAATGATGACCTCTCAATGTGACACAAACTGGAATTATAGCTGCTGCGCAGCAATGGTCGGGGCCGGGCAATTTTAGGAAAAATTAGGCAATTCTGAGCAACAAGCAGAGTGTAGGAAGATGAAAAAAAGGTGGCATTCTAATGTGCATTTTACATCAGTTGAGGCTTGAACTCACAATTTCTGGCACAAGAGACTCTGCATATTGACTGATAGCTAAGCCAAATAAACAGGGAAAAGAGACAAGGGATAACAGGGAAACGTGTTGATAAAGAGTATTTGTCTCTTCCCAAAACTCCCTGAATCATAATTATTTAAATCTTAGCAGTCTCTAATCCACATAGCATGATACCTGAACATAAGGCTTTCACATTTGAAAGTCCATCCTGCCTTAGCTGAGGCTCAAACTCACGACTTCTGACACTGAAGTCCGTCTTTTATCTCACTGAGCTAATTGGCAAGTGACAGTTCATGTGTGGCTTCACAAATTGACTAAGCCAAGGATCAGGGTGCCAGACAGCAGCCATCCATGCCATGGAAAAGAACATTTCAAAGTGAAAGTTCCAAAGCTGTAGCACATATGGTTGATTTGTTGTGAATTTTCAAAGTTTTGAAATTTAGAGGCTTGCTGTAGCGCCACCATCAGGACTATTGTCTTGTGTTTCCAGTTGAGGACATCTGGCATGGGACTGGACCTTTGTGAAAAGTTTGGGTAGATTTCTCATATGGAAATGTTGTACAAGCTGAGGCTTGAACTCACAACCTTCAACACCAAGAACCATCCTCTATCTCACTGAGCTAATTGGCAAATGGAAACACCACTTGTAGCTTCACAAATTGACTAAGCCAGTCACCTGTGTGCAAGACAGCAGCTGTTAGCATGTAAAGGCAGATTTCAAATGGCTGTCAAAAATTCAGTTATTGAGACAAAAATCCCAAAATACACAAATTGCATCTAGACAGCATGGAGATGTTGGTCATTAGTTTTTAACAATGATTTATTGGCTCCAATAGTGAAAAACTGATGTTTAAAAATGCCATTTTTGCATTGACTCCAATTGTTTGCATGAGAGCGAAATTCAAAATGCTGTAAAAAATTCAGTTTTTGAGATAAAATTCTGATATTTTCCAAACATCATCTACCATGACTCCAAAATTTTGTCATTTTTTTCATGAACATTGAAAATATATTTAGCAAGAATTTGCAAGTATATGTTTATAATACCGTTTACAGTCAAACATTTTGATGCACTGTAGGCTCAATTTTTGATAAATCAAAAATCTGTGTGGATCGTTTGTGTAGGACAGTCTGAAGATGCTCTGTAGCAAGTTTGGTGCCAATTGAGCAAAAATTGTGGGAGGAGATAGGTTTAATAAGTTTTACAGTTTTTGAAAAAAACAGTGATGGACTTCATAATTTGCAATAGGTTTAAAAGTTTCTTCAGTATTGGGGCTACATTTTGGTGAAAGTTGTAAAGCTGTAGCACATATGGTTGATTTGTTATGAATTTTCAAAATGTTGAACTTTAGAGGCTTGCTGTAGCGCCACCATCAGGACTATTGGCCTGTTTTTGCAGCTGAGGCAATCTGACATGGGACTGGACCTTTGTGCAAAGTTTGGTCATTTTTCGTGCATGGGAAGTAGGATTTCCTCGGAAGAAGAAGAAAGAAAGAAAGAAGAACATGCAGGATTACAATAGGGTCCTGGCAGCTTAGGCTGCCTGGCCCCTAACAAGTACAAAATCAAGACAAGAGACTGAAAATACTAAATCTAATAAACTAAAATAAATCACTCAATATTGAGAACTGTATTTTGAGGGGTTTTGATTTTTACTCTTAAATTCTGCTGGAAAATATATTTTAAAAGATCAAACTCTTGGATATTAAACCATGTGTCTGGCCAACCTCCTACTGATTAAACACTGCTGTTTTTCAGTTTTATCAGTTTAAAACCACATTAGTAGTGTTTCCATCCAAATGTGTCACAAATTTTAACTGAAATTTTATGTGATTATTCAGAGTTGGTTTATGCAGATAAGCAGCAGGTGGCGCCAGCTCTCCAGTCAGAGGATCTTTATACCACCACAGAAGAAGAGGAGCTCATTAAAAGAACGTGAGTGAAAAACAAAGAGGAAAATAGGATGAAAATCAGACATTTGTGTTAACTTGATGTATTAATGTGAGTAAAGTTCCATCAGATCTGTGTGGAACCATCATGGATGCCATGAGAGCCATGAGAAAACAGCTGATCAGTCATGTGATTGTGTATGTAACTATAATGTCGACATGGAAACAGATCATAAGATGGTGATATTTTAAACTTTGGTGATATCTGCTGTCTGTACTGTGTGTGTGTGACTCAGTGTGTAGTGTATCTATTATCTATTTTATGTATTATAGTATATACATAGTACAGTACTGTGTAATAGAGTAGTCCACTATATTATTATAATTGTAGTGTATTTTTTAATATAAATAATTGTTACGTGCAGTGGCCTGCTCTCTCCCTCTGTCAGGTTTGTCTCCCTCCTCCCTCTGCCTGCTGTGCACCTGAGTGCAATCGCCACTCAGGTAGAGAGAGGAGGAGGGGATAAGAGGGACGGGGAGTGTAGAGACAGGGCACGGCACATGGCACAGACACCAGCACAGGTGGTGAGGAGTTTTTCCCTTTCCTCCTTGTTTTTCTTTCCCCCAGCAGGTTTTTCCCCCATGCTCGTTTAGGTGCTGGGGTTTTGTTGTGTTAGTTTGTTGTTTTAGTTTGGGCTGGAGATTTCCGGTAGTTACTTTATTCACCTCTTTGTTTATTCTAGGTTTAGTTTCTGTTTTAGGTAGTTTAGGGGGAGACGCTGGGAGCGACGGCCCCACTGTGTGGTTGGCTCAGCGTCTTCCCTCCTTTTGTTCTTTTCGGCCGGGGTCTCCAGTCCCTTTTTTTTACCCTGTTTGTGCGTGTTGTTTTTGTTTAATACTTTTGGGTTACACAAATAAAGCTTGTGGGTAAACGGTTACCTTTTGGTGTGGCGTCCTCTTTTATATGTTGCAGCCTCCTGCCCCTGTTTGAGCCGTGATTTCATTGTTTGTATGGAGGCTGTAACAATAATTATTATGTATACATTTTTATTAGGGCTGTCAAACGATTAAAAAAATTGACTTGATTAATCACAATACTACTCTGTGATTAATCGTGATTAATCACAGTTAAAATACTACATATTATATAAACTAATATTACTTGTATTTTCTTCTATTCTCTCTTATATAGTATTTAAGGATGTAATATAGTAATCCATTACAATTTAAGGATGTAATTTTACAGATTGGTGAAAAATAATAACACATCATAGTTGTTTATTTTTTCACATCAGCACTACATTTTGATTAGTGTATTAAATAAATGTCTATGTATCGTCTGCACACCTCAACTTTCATAAACAAGTCACATCCAGACAGTCTATGGTCACTTGGTTGTGAATGGAGAATATTGTCCCCCTGAAGCTGCCGTACATCTGACAGGCCACCGTCCATCATAGGAAACATTCGCGGAGTTACAACTAGTCTGATTGTCACTGTCACTGACACTGTCAGACCAAGAGTTTAACAGTGTTTTACACTCTCGTGTGATCAAACCACCGACTGCAGTGAGTTTTACCCGATCGATCACGGGCAGAGTCGGACGGCTCTTCACCGGGCAGCGAGTGGGATGAAGCTGCATTCAAGACGGAAACATGAGACAAACCCCGTCCACACTGATTCAAAATGGGACGCGCTATTTAATCTTCAAATACGGGACGATTCAGAGGACGGGGGACAACTCCAGTGGAGACACAGACCACAGACTGGAGACACAGACAGACTCTACCTAAGTCACGTGACGCCATTAATCGTGTGTTAATTTGTTTTAACGCGTTATTGTTTCCAGATGAATCTCATGCGTTAACGTGTTAACTTTGACAGCCCTAATTTTTATTATTATTATTATCATAATTAATTACATTACATTACTGTGATGATCAAAGTCATCTGTACTTTTCAAATAATTTAACCCTAATTCCACCTCTTTTTTTCTTTTTTACTGATCTGAAAAATGATTCACTCGGTGACTCAAAACTGTGATACGATCCAAACCGTGAATTTTGTGATCCATTGCAGCCGTAGTAAAGAGCTTTAACTCTTTTTAGAAAAAGACAAAATGTTTCCATCAAACTTTTCTGATGAGAAAACTTGATGACTGAAGTCTCTGAGTAAATCAGGACAGATGAGACAGCTTCATGTCCCCCCACATGTTGACAGAACAGAGAGATGTTCTTACGGTGAAGACGGTGGCAGCGACGGCGTAAACAAGCAGCGCCTGTCCGCTGTCTCTGCTGACCTCCACCTCCTCCTTCACCTCCTCCTTCACCTCCTTCATCACTTTAGTGGAAGTGTCATTTCCATAGAGCCGGTGGTCAATGTAGAGCCACCAGAGGACGCTGGTCCCAGCTGGAGACAACAAGACACAACAACAATGATCAGTCGGTCCACAGGACGAGGTTTAAACTGAGGAACAGGTCGATAACAAACAGGAAGTGACCTCACCGAGGGACCCGAGGACGACCAGCGAGGTGAGGATCCACACGAGGACAGCTGAGATGTAACGAATGATCACCATGAGGATCATAGAGAGGACTGAAAGACACACAAAGAGAGGGACAGAGGTCAAAGATCAGGTCTTATATTTATTTAATCTGTGAAGTGGTCCTTATCGTGATTTAAACAAATATTGTTTAGTAAAATACTTCAGTCCATCTGAACTATAATTTTAAAACACTGAAGTCTCACAACAACACAAACACACTAACAGATGGAGGCAGCAGCAGACCAACAACTGCTGAGTTCTGTGAGATGAAATTACTGATTTTATGAATGGAGTTTGGTTGGTGTGGGCTGAGTAATATTTGTCTTGTTGTGTCTCACCCAGAGCGAGGACGCACAGTCCGATGATGATCTCTTTACTGGCGGCGACACCGGCGATCAGTCGGTGCAGAACGCTGTTATCACCAACAAATGTCACCACAGCTTCTGCAAACTTCGCATAACAGGAAACGTCCAGCGGCGTGCAGCGGTTAAACACTGGCAGGGGCTTACTGAGGGGAGACACAGGGGTCAAAGGTCACAGAGGGTCACAGAAGGGTCACAGGTCAGGAAGGTCAGAGGTTAGAGGTCACAGAGGTCAGATGGGTGTGGTGAGGTGTTGGGGATGCAGCCTGACTCACCTGCGTGGAACAGGTAGTTTGGGACACTTGGAGAACCTCTCAGGGAGACCGGGGTATTTATGACCCGCTAACTCGTAAGAACACAGCTCAGAACCTGAAACACACATCATCATCATCATCATAGTGTCTCCACTTGGTGGACAGAGATGTGTGTGTGTGTGTGTGTGTGTGTGTGTGTGTGTGTGTGTGTGTGTGTGTAGGAAGCCGTGATGTCACCAGTTGTCCAGTCCGGACACTTGCCGTCATGTCATGATGATGATTAAATGTCTGCAGGCGTGTGACCTGACACACACTGCCCACACACACTGTCCACACACATACATGCACACAGACGGTACAGTAACAAAGGCAGCATTAATGCTGTGTGTGTGTCTGTGTGTGTGTGTGTGTGTTGGTGCCACTCTGCTCCATCTGTCTCCATCTTGGTGTCTCGCTGTGACTCAGTGATTCACTGTTATAATGTGACAGCAGACGTGTCATCAGGTGACATCACAGCTTCTCTGGCAGACACACACACACACACACTCAGAGTTGGCTGTGTGTGCTGTCCTTAGCGTGTTTCTGTTAGCATGCTTCTGTTAGCGTGTTTCTGACATTAGCTACTGTGAGACAACAGCTAACGTTAGCATTCAGCCATGATAAGAAAGACCTGTTTTGAACTATCAGCTCACATCTTAGACACATTTATTTAAACCTGAAGTAAAACACACTGGCTGTAATAAAGCTAACGTAGGCTAACATTAGCATTAGCTGTCCTGCTGACTCTGGTTCAGTCAGTAACGTTCTGTGACGTTCTGCTCACTGGAACACAGATTTCTGTGTCATGTTCATGCAGATTACAGCCAACAGTAAAGTGTTACAAGTCTGAGACATGTTATTTTGTTCTAAGCTAACATGCTGCTAACCCTGTTTTAGCTGCTTATCTTACAAACAAGAGAGTGCAGGACAGCTAACGCTGACATTAGCCTACATTAGCTTGATTACATCCAGTGTGTTTTACTTCAAGGCTAAAATAAATGTGTCCAAGATGTGTTGATATTTCAGAACTAATTTATGTCTTTTCTATCAAACAGTAACATTAGCTAGGAAGTGGCTGAATGCTAATGTTAGCTGTTGTCTCACAGTAAATGCACTAATGTGCTGTCAAATCTGTAGTTTTATGTTGAAATATGTCTTGAAGTCCCTCCAGATTTTCCCTATCGTTGTATTTTCAGTTTTTGATCAATCAGGAAGTGATGAATTGATGATGACTGGTCAGATTCTCGACATTTAAACAACCTGGAACACAGCAAGACGACACCTGAGAATGACATCAGAGGCTGCGGTGTGAATGTGGTGGAGGATTCAACCACAGCCTGTTTCTCTCTGTCTTTGTCCCTCTGCTCAGACGTCAGGACACCTGTGCAGGTGTGTTGTGAGTCATGTGACAGCGTGATGAGCTCACCGTTGACCATAGCGAACCTCTTTAGGTCCTGGTACGTCTTCAGCTCCTCGGTGGGACACAGAGACACACAGAGAGCCATGGACTTGATTTTCCTTTGGACGATGTCGATGTTACAGGGATCCAGGAAGAAGACGAACCTGCAGAGACAGAAAGCTCCAGGAGTCACTAAAGGTCACACAGGAAGCAAACGCCTCGATTCTTCTTCTGTGGTGTGAAGGCCAGCAGCTGTCGGTCCTTTACAGCAGGGCTGTATGGTGCGACATATATGTCGCACGTGCTATGAGAAAAAATGTCTGTGCTAAGAATTAATTTGCTTGCTAGCATGTGTGCGACAGGCAGATTTGGGAGCCAACCCCTTAGCGTTACTTGCTGACACAACGTCATATGTTTTGCCGAAGAGCTTGTTTGATTAAAAAAAATCCTTCTGTGTAAAACGTTGCTAGGCTACCGGCAATATTACTTCGCTATCCTTCCTGGTAAATAGTGGTGCAACGGATCGCAGTTGACCCGTGTGCCGTACGGATCGCCCTCCACGGTTCGGCACGCATGTGACCCGCGGACTACTGTGAGCATCATAGTTTTACTGTCACTGTTACTTTTGTATAAGTTATAATACCCGAAATCTCAATGCAGAGTTGCAGTGAAAAGACAGGACAGATGCTGCTGTGTGTGTGCAGCGCATCTCTGTGCGGATTTAAAATCCGTCACATTGCCTTGAGTGAAATCCAGACCATGACTTTTTTCACTGATGTAAATATGCTGTCGTCAAAGAAACAGATCATGAGACTGTGATAATTATTGAAACTTTGGTGATATCAGCCGTCTTAACACTAGAACGGCCGACGGTCATTTCGACCGTTTTGAAATTTACATGTGCAATAATTTTGTTGAATAAAAAAATAAAATCCTGCTGGTTCTTGACTTTTCACAAAAGTGTATGTATTTTTATTTAAAGTTGTTTTTACATAAATTACATAAATGACAACAAAAATATAATTTTTACCTATTTCGGGCGTGAACGGTCATATTGACCGTACGGAATTTCGCGCTGTCCTATTGTTTATTTTTTCCGTGGTTGATCTATTTTTAGCCTTCCAGCAGTCCCGTTATTATTAGACAGAGATGGGAAGATCGACAGATAGGGAGACAGAGAGATAGAAATAAAGAAAATGACTGAAAGACCGAGGAGAGACCTGACACTTACCTTGGAGCTACTTCAGAACTTGGACAGCAGCGATTCTGATGCAGGGGAACTATCTGAGATGGAAAGTGACAGCGACCTTTCTTGGAATGAACATACTTCATTCTCATCAGAAAGTGATGAGGAGTTCATACGGAGGAAAAAGACGTGGCTACTAAAATATTCAGCATCTGCGGAAAATGCCGCAAAGCCGTGTGTAAATTGCGCGAAGAGAGGAGTCAACGTGCGTTGACAGTGAATAGGGGAGACTGGGGACGTTTGTAACACTAGTGTGGATTTCTCTCAGTTATTCAGAGATTATTTGGAACAGACAAACCTATATGTTAAATAGACAAGCACTATTGATTTAATTAGTTAATATAAAATTGTTTTATGGTTTTAGTCTAAACTTTGTTCTTGGCTCTTTTGTTTTGGATCAGCTTGTTTCCACCTTTAAAAATAATTTTATGTGTTATAAGTGTTTTAAAAATGTTTCCTAAAGAAATAATATATTTTTAAAGGTTATTTTCTGAAATAATTTTCTTGTTCTGAGTTATGGATGAATGCATTTGTCAAACACTGGTGTGAATATAATATGCAATAATTACAGTTTGATATATGGGATGATATGAATATTGATATGCCTGAATTTAATTTGTTAAAATATGCATTTAGGTGTTTTTTATTTTTTAAAAGACACCCTAAGACAATAAATGCATTAATCTCTCGACTGGGCATTTATCGTAAGAGATTATTAAGTTTGGATTCTAGAGGTCAAAATGACCGCCTACGGCCGTTCTAGTAGTCCTGTCTGTGACACAGTGTGTCTGTGCTGATTGATTACCCGTAACTTCTGACCAATCAGATGTGCTGTAGGCGGGACATTGAGCCAGACTACAGAGCGTAGTTGTGTATTACACTGTGCAGTGTATATTGATCTAGTATATACATAGAACAGTACTGTATAAGTTTGAAGATTTTAATATTATTACCATTATCATTACTATCATTATTATTATTACATTACATAACTATGGTGATAATTACAGACAGACAGAGATCAAAGCCAAGTGCATTTTAAAAATAATTTAACCCTAATCCCACCACTTTTTACTTTTTTGCTGATCTGAAAAATGATCCAATCCGTGACTCAAAACCGTGATACGATCCGAACCGTGAGTTTTTTTTATCCGTTGCACCCCTAGCGCGGACAGGGAGAAGGAGTTTCTGTGGCTAAAATATGATGCTACCAAGCAGATGCTCTTTTGTATGCATTGCCAGGCAGCACTGCAGAAAATCAAAAAGGACAATCCTTATGTGCTGGGAAATAAAATACTAAAAAAAGACAATGTCCAGAAACACAGCATGAACTGCATTAATTGTGTTCTGTAGAGGTTATGGTTATTTTTAGTGTGTGCTACAACTCACTGGCCCTGTGCTACATAACTGTCAGCCTCTGTAGCACCAGTGCCAGGTGCTGAAAAAGTTAACGTACAGCCCTGCTTTACAGACTAAATCATCTCAAATAAACACAATAACCACCTGGTTTTCTGCTTTTTTTCTTAAAAAAATACTACAAACCAGCCAATGACTGAACACCACCTGACAGAACCTGAAGGGGCGTTAAGGGACCCTCACGTGGTGTTCAGGGCCCCCACGGGGCATTCAGAGGCCCCGGGTCAGCTGATAATAATCCAGCCTGAGACTTTAACGTGTTTGTAATAAAAACAGAAGTGAATGTTGAGCAGAGGAGGATTAAAGCTCAGCTGAATGTGGACGTGGGAGACAAACAAAGAGTCCAAACTGTCCAAAGTGTCCCACAGCAACAAGAATCTGATCAACAAAGCTGATGCACACACACTGAATGTTGTCTATTCATCGATCTAACTTCATCTGTACATCACCGTTCACACATTACACACATTCACTTTACTGCAGTGACGGACATCTGAGGACCAATCACTGATCAATATTATCAAACATTTTATGACAAGTTATGGACCAAACAACTAATCAATTAGTGGAAAAATTATTGCCAGAGTGATCGCTAGTTGAAAAATAGGTCCAAACATGTGAAAACAGGTGGAGCGCACGGACATAATTTTTCAATTGACAAGATTGTGACAGGATCAATTCTTCAACATTTTCTGATATTTTATGGAGCTCACAGACGTATGACAGACATGGACAGACATGTCCTTCAGTGTCTCAGAGTGATGATGTCATTGTACAGTAACAGACAGAGCTGGTACTGACTCTCTCTGTGCCTCTGTGAGTCACTTCAGTCCACATGTTCCCTCAGTAAACTGATCCACAGTCAGTTTATCATGTTTTCAGACTGTGTCTGATGGACTTTATTCTGTACACAAACTTTATATTCTACTGTTTGTTCACTTGGTTCTTTATGTTCCGTGTGTCAATAAAGTTAGATTTAAATAAGTTGTATTGTGTTTTATTCTGTTCTATGATCCTCCTGTGTGTTCTGTCCTATATTCAGTTATAAAAGAGTTCAATGAGAAACAAAGACCTGATTCAGTCTGTAGAGCAACGACTTTCTGACTGACTGACTGACTGACTGTCTTCATGTGACAGGAGCTCTGACTCCTCCGTCTGTCTCAGCTGCTCACTTCTCATGTTCCTTAATTCATCATTAACAGTACAGATTGATCAATAATCAGTAAAAGTATCTGTTAGCACCACAGCTAACTGTTAGCAACCAAGCTACATGTTAACTGGGGAGCTAACTTCTGGGAGCAGAGCTAAATGTTAGCAGAAAAGCTAATTGTCAGCAGCAGAGCTAACTGTTAAAACCAGAGCTAGCTGTTAGCAACAGAGCTAACTGTTAACAACAGAGCTAACTGTTAGCAGCAGAGCTATCTGTTAGCAGCACAGCTAACTGTTAACAACAGAGCCAGCAGGTCTCTGCTGTGAGTTAAAGTAGGTCTCAACATTTGTCTCCATATTTCATCAGCTGCTCGTGTTCCTGCAGGTAAAAACAGGCTGACGGAGGTAGAGAGCTGAGTGTGTGTGTGCGCGCATTGTGTGTGTGTGTGTCAGCAGCTCTGCTGATGAGTCACAGCTCTGAACAGCCTGTCAGCACAGTCAACTCTGCATACTCCCACAGAACCTTGAATGCACCGTTTGTTCAAGTGCCAACAATAATACTACAGATATTACAGTAATAGAATATTTCTATAGCAGTACAGTAATACTACTGTTGTACAACCATCCAACATGCTGAGCTTAGAGAAGCTAACGACAAGTTCAAACCACTCAGTAATACCCAACAAAACACCAAAAAATACCAAACAAAATACAGAACTGAGAGCAACTGATGTTCACCACAAACCAGTCAGTACACAATTAAGTTATTTAAACTGTATAATGCCTCCATACACCAAACATACCTTTGTTATACACCAAACATACCTTTGTTATACACCAAACATACCTTTGTTATACACGAAACGTACCTCCGTTATACACCAAACATATCTCCGTTATACACCAAACTTATCGTTTCACACTGTTCTTATACACCAACGTACCTCCGTTATACACCAAACGTACTCTCCAAGTTATACACCAAACGTACCTCCGTTATACACACAAACAACACCTCCGTTATACACCAAACTACCTCCGTTATACACCAAACATATCTTTGTTATACACCAAACGTACCTCCGTTATACACCAACTGTACCTCATTTTATACACCAAACATACCTTTGTTATACACCAAACATACCTCCGTTATACACCAAACGTACCTTTGTTATACACCAAACGTACCTTTGTTATACACCAAACGTACTCCGTTATACACCAAACGATACCTCCGTTATACACCAAACATACCTCTGTTATACACCAAAACATATCTCCGTTATACACCAAACATATCTCCGTTATACACCAAACTGTACCTCCGTTATACACCAAACACACTTCCGTTATACACCAAACATACCTCCGTTATACACCAAACGTACCTCCGTTATACACCAAACATATCCTCCGTTATACACCAAACATATCTCCGTTATACACCAAACATATCTTTGTTATACACCAAACGTACCTCAGTTATACACCAAACATATCTCCGTTATACACCAAACATACCTCCGTTATACACCAAACGTACCTCCGTTATACAGCAACTGTACCTCCGTTATACACCAAACTATCTTTGTTATACACCAAACGTACCTCCGTTATACACCAAACGTACCTCCGTTATACACCAAAACGCACCTCCGTTATACACCAAACGCACTCCGTTATACACCAAACGTACCTCCCATATGTTACACCAAACGCACCTCCGTTATACACGAAACGCATCTCCGTTATACACAAAACGTACCTCCGATTATACACCAAACATACCTGTTATACACCAAACATATCTCCGTTATACACCAAACATACTCCGTTATACACCAACTGTACCTCCGTTATACACCAAACGTACCTCGTTATACACCAAACGTACCTCCGTTATACACCAAACACACCTCCGTTATACACCAAACTACCTCCGTTATACACCAAACATATCTCCATTATACACCAAACTGTACCTCCGTTATACACCAAACATACTCTGTTATACACCAAACGTACCTCCGTTATACACCAAACGTACCTCCGTTATACACCAAACATATCTCCGTTATACACCAAACGTACCTCCGTTATACACCAAACGTACCTTGTTATACACCAAACGTACCTTCGTTATACACCAAACACCTCCGTTATACACCAAACATACCTCCGTTATACACCAAACATATCTCCGATTATACACCAACTGTACCTCCGTTACACACCAAACATACTCTGTTATACACCAAACGTACCTCGTTATACACCAAACGTACCTCGTTATACACCAAACGACCTCCGTTATACACCAAACGTACCTCCGTTATACACCAAACAGTGACCTCCGTTATACACAAACAACTCGTTATACACCAAACGTACCTCCGTTATACACCAAACGTACCTTTGTTATACACCAAACATACTCCGTTATACACCAACGTACCTCGTTATACACCAAACGATACCTTGTTATACACCAAAATATCTCCGTTATACACCAAACTAACCTTTGTTATACACCAAACTACCTTGTTATACACCAAACATATCTCGTTATACACCAAACATATCTCCGTTATACACCAAACGTACCTTTGTTATACACCAAACTACCTTGTTAAACCAACTCTCGTTATACACCAAACGTACCTTTGTTATACACCAAACATACCTCCGTTATACACCAAACGTACCTCGTTATACACCAAAATACCTCCGTTATACACCAAACGTACCTCCGTTATACACCAAACATATCTCCGTTATACACCAAACGTACCTTTGTTATACACCAAACGACCTTCGTTATACACCAAACGTACCTCCGTTATACACCAAACGTACCTCCGTTATACACCAAACGTACCTCCGTTATACACCAAACATATCTCCGTTATACACCAACTGTACCTCCGTTATACACCAACACACCTCGTTATTACACCAAACGTACCTCCGTTATACACCAAACACACCTCCGTTATACACCAAACATACCTCCGTTATACACCAAACATATCTCCGTTATACACCAACTGTACCTCCGTTATACACCAAACATTATCTTTGTTATACACCAAACGTACCTCCGTTATACACCAAACGTACCTCCGTTATACACCAAAGCAATCTCCGTTACACCAAACGTACCTTCCGTTATACACCAAACATACCGTTATACACAAAACGTACCTTTCGTTATACACCAAACAACCTCCGTTATACACCAAACGTACCTTTGTTATAACCAAACATACCTCTGTTATACACCAACATATCTCCGTTAACACCAAACTACCTTTGTTATACACCAAACATACCTCCGTTATACACCAAACGTACCTTTGTTATCACCAAACATACCTTTGTTATACACCAAACGTACCTCCGTTATACACCAAACGTACCTTTGTTATACACAAACCATATCTCCGTTATACAGCAAACATATCTCCGTTATACACCAACTGTACCTCTGTTATACACTAAACAACTCCGTTATACACCAAACGTACCTCCGTTATACACCAAACGTATCTCGTTATACACCAAACGTACCTCCGTTATACACCAAACATATCTCCGTTATACACCAACTGTACCTCCAGGGTTTCCCCAGTGCTTTATAGGCCTGGCGGGCCCCAGGCTTTTCTTGCCCCCCGCCAGGCTAAGCGTCACTTGTTTATTTATTTTAAATGGTTTTTTTATGCATCAAAACAGTGATACCAAAGACAGTATACAGAGCTTTTAACCGAGGTCACAGAGAGGTCATACAGCACGCATACCTCTTCAGCCTCTCAGTTCCTGGTTTTACCCCTTGGCCATGTTTGCACTTTTTTATCCTCTTCATCCCGAGCGCCCCTGTACAAGGAGCAGCGTCAGATGCATGCGGTACAAACGACCTATGGGCACGCTAGGAAGCACCAATCCTAACATGTAGCACCCCAAAATGACGGGGAGAAACTCAGCTAAAAGCCTCTATCAAGTATTGCCACCTAAACGAAAAACAATTTAAACCACAAGCAATAATATGGGCATTTAACAAAAACGCGAAAACAGCCCACCCCCCATTGAGTGCTTTTACTACTCTAGCCATTTCAAGCAAACCACACAAGTAAAGTGTCGTATGAAAACAGAGATCCTACTGATTACGAAGAGGTCTCACTCGTCACTGTGTGACAAAAACTCAGAGTTAGACGCCAAATAGTCGCAAAAAAAAAAACCTTCACAGATTCATAAAATATGTCTCACTTTAACTGTTTTGTGGCCTAAAGTTATACTCCAGCTTGACTCCTATGACTCTTCAGTAGTTTGAAATGAATCACGGTCCTGGTTGTTTTCATAAAGAGCAAGGGCTTTTTTTGAGCGGAGTAACACATCTTCCTACAATACACTATCTTTGGCTTCAGGTCCTTCTGTATCGTCATTGGAGTTGCTAAGGTAAATTTGGGTGGTAGTGATCGAGCCTCCTGACTGATTGGTTTATAGAGGTGTCGATCATCAAAATTGACCAATGGGTTGCCGAGATAGTCCCCTGGACTGCCCCAGGGAGTTGACACATATGCGCACAGGACGCAGCCTGTTGACACTTCAGACGCTGTGAGCAGAGTGTTTTATTCACCGTGATCAGCAGAAAACGGGAGAAATATACAGCAGAGGTGGTTCTCTGACTGTTTGAATCAGATAGCGGTGCTAACATACTAACAACACAGTGCCAAACGTCAGTGTGACTGATACCCAAATGGCACATTTGGTGCAGTTTCGCCTGGATATGTCTGTGTTAAAACATCTGTAAAACTGTTCAGGTTCACTTTTTTTAGCATCGACTTTTGCACAGTTACTCATCAGATATAACTTTACTAATTCCTAGATGAATCGGGCTACTATCCTATGATTCAAAAGTGTTTTTCACTCTAAACAATGTTTTAAAAAAAAAAAAAAGATAAAAATTCACATTTTTTCTGTGTTCCAGGTGAATTTACTCTGACACAGTAACACATATCTTGATTCTGACACTTCTGTAGTGATCTCACATGTAGCTATTACCGTTATTTTGAGACCAAGATTATACATATAGCCCTTGTAGTTGTGAAAATATCCTCCATTTATTTTGGGTAAGTCATTTCGGACAGAAGGTAGAAAAAATATGAACAGGATTATGTTAATTTATTTTACTTTTAAATGTGACCAGCAACTGTACCTCCGTTATACACCAAACACACCTCCGTTATACACCAAACGTACCTCCGTCATACACCAAACATACCTCCGTTATACACCAAACGCATCTCCGTTATACACCAAATGTACCTTTGTTATACACCAAACATACCTTTGTTATACATTAAACATACCTTTGTTATACATTAAACATACCTTTGTTATACACTAATACTACCTCAATTTTTACATCATAAACTATCTGTCATACACTAAAAATACCTCCATCCTGCTCTAAAAATAAAATAAAATAAAAAGTTATTACATTTAAACTAAAAACATCCACCGAATTTCCCAGCAGTCCACAGTCCAGTGGCCAACAGAAAGCGGATATAAAATCAGACTTACTTCCTGTCGGTGTGGTCGAGGCCACTGAGACGGACGTTTTCGATCTGCTCGTTGCGTTGACCGCAGGTGTTACCGTAGCTGTCATATCCAAAGACGAGGCGAGCGGCGCCGCCGGTGACGATGGTGAAGCCGCAGATGCTGCCCTGCAGGACAGAAAGAGAAGGAGTGTCAATTTGTCAGTTCACAACAACCTATATGATGAAAGAAGATCAACTTTATAATAAAAATAAATGTGGTCATCAGCACAAGTAAGATTTCATTCACCGTATGTTGATATTTAACACAACGTACAGTGTGTATTTTGTGTTTGTTCTTCATTTCACACTTTGCAGTCATCTAATTTATTCTATAAATTACTTTAATCAGTAAACATAACAAACTGGAACATTTGGTTCCAAATGGTTATTCAGTTTAAACAGACACATTTTTGCTCATTACTTATTAATGTGCTCATTATTTTCCTGTTTTGACTGGTTTTTATTGCAAATAAGTAAAGACTATGGATTTGTGTTTTTCATGAAGTGAGTAATGAACTCTTAAATTCACTGTCTTATGGTTTCGTTTATGGAGAATCAGTGCGTCTGTTATTGGGTCAATATATTAGGTTTTGAAAAGCAAAGTGGTGCGTTTGACTGAACATGTTGACTTATTTCACAGTTGTATAAGCGTTTCCATTGATACACATTTAAAGGCATACATCCTTTGTCTTTGTGACTAGACAGTTTTTGTCAGATTAATACTTGACCCTCTGCCCCATCCTGCCCGTCTTCAAGCTCGGGGTTTAAAGCGATATTCCACTCCAAGATGATCCACTCAATGTGTACTCACCCCCATGCTGATGTGAGGATGGTGCAGATCTTCAGTTCACAAAACAATCCTGGAGTTTCAGCAGAAAACAGGGTTGCAGCCAATGGCAGTGACTGGAGACCAAATATAAGTGTAAAAAAAAAAAAAAACACAAAACAAACACAAAATGTCTCCATCCTGCTCGTGTGGTGTAATCCAAGTGTCCGTGAGCCGCAACATTAAAATTTAACCACAAAAGACACCATTTACACCATGTTTTTAGCTGAAATATCAACTGTAGCTTCCCAGGTAGCATGTAAACATAACGTTGATGTATCGCGACACTTCATATATCTCACGATATTTTCACATGTGCATCCATTAAGAGATATATGAAGTCTCGCCAGATCGATGCCATGTTTACATCCTACCTGCTACATGCTACAGTTAACATTTCAGCTAAAAACATGGCGTAAATGGCGTCTTTTGTGGTTGAATTTTAATGTCGCGGCTCACGGACACTTGGATTACACCACACAAGCAGGATGGAGACATTTTGTGTTTGTTTTGTGTTCTTTTTTTTACATTTACATTTGATCTCCATTCACTGCCATTGTACTGGATTTGGCTGCAACCCTGTTTTCTGCTGAAACTCCAGGATTGTTTTGTGAACTGAAGTTCTTCACCCATCATCACATCAGCATAGAGGTGAGGACATACTGAGTGGATCATCATCTAGGAGTGGAATATCGCTTTAAAGCCTCTGTACATCCACACAGGTGTTTTGTGTTAACCTGGCTGATTATCATCTTCTAATCTTTTAGCCATGTTTCAGACGGGCAGTTTTTTAGTCCTGGGTTTAGTTGATTTTAAGGGGATAACCCCACAGACTCAGGGCTAACCCAGCTCTGGAGCAGGGCCAGCTATCCCTAAGCTAATATCAAGCTTAGGCCACCTTGGAACATGCCAAGATTGTGCCAGTCTGAAAACTCTTTTAGCTCCAGGCTAACAGCTCCCTTAGCCTGGGGTTAAATGCAGTGTGAAAAGCCCTAGTGTGCTAGCATGCAAACATTAGCTAATGATCAGGAAACACAGAGTCCAGCTGAGGCTGATGGGAGTGTCTGTAGTTCTATTTCATATGCTGTATAAACCACAGTATGGGACACGTTTAAGTGTTGACCTGATGATGGTATATGGAGGCGGTTGCCATGGTTGCCATGGATCAATCACCGTGTGTCTCTAGCCAGAAGTGTTTAAACTGAACAGTCCAACCAAAGAGGAGGCAGGTCAGGAAATGGTCACATGACTTGTTTCTGTGATGACATCAGAAGAGAAACAAAGCTGCAGCAGACTGAATGTCTTGAACGTGACAGACTCAAAGACATAAACGCATCATGTTTCTGTTTCTCTTCACTCAGCTTTAAATTTTCATTTTTTCTGTTTCTGTCCACAAATCAAACCCTTTCTGACCAATCGCATGGCTTGTCTGAGGCTCTGTGCAGTCTCATGAGCCAATCAGTGCTCAGTTCTGATGCTGCTGCATTCACTGTCTGCAGGAAGTCAGGAAGACTGAGTGAGTGTATCAGACAGAAACAGACTGATGTCGCGCGACTAAATATTTCACTTCTGTTTCCACCTGAGTCTCTTCAGTCACATTAGACTAAACCAAATAAGAGAATCTGGACGGACCCAACTGTTCCACAGCTTCTGCTGCTGCCATGGTAACCAAATGCTGCACTTTGTTTTGTTTTGTTTTTGTTTTTTTGTTTTGAGGAGGGGAAGGAGATGCTGAGTGATCTCGTTTTGAGGGAGACGTGAAGCGAACGAGTGACATAAGTGAACAGGACAGCGTCCGTGAGTCAAAAACCATCAGGGAGTCTGAGTCTGTGACAAGAAGGAGCTGAACCCAGCTGACACACACACAGCTGGAGCAACTGGATGGAGTTTATCACCTCTAACCCGTGAACCCATCGACGGTTGTTTGTTCTTTTATTTTTGTCATTTTATTTTGCTAACTGAATGTTCTGCAGTGACGATGAGTTCACTGACTTGGATGAGAAATGAGAAACTGTTATCACTATTATTAACTATTATACTTTTATTTATTTGGACCAAACTAGAGCTGCTGATTGTTGGAACAGTGGAAAGACCAACAAAGACTATTTTGGTGAATTTCTTGTTTTTTCCCACTCTTAAGTTAACAAAGCTTGTCTTCGTTTGGTAAAACTTCAGAGGGTGTACAGATTATTTCTTCACAGTTTATTTTTCTGTTTAATAATGAAAATGTTTTATTTATTATTATTTATTTATAAAAGGTGTAAGAATATTTTATTTCTCAACACTTTGAGACTTTGTTTAGTTTATTGGATGTAGTAAATGTACACCGCCTGTGACAGCGAACTCACCACTCGCAAACATCTCCCATCTGAGACTTGGGAGGTCGTGAGGAGGTGGAGTGAGTATATCGTCTGTCGTTGGTCGCTGGAGTGACGGAGGCCAGATAGATCATTTTCACGTGTTGACCAACAGCCCCACCTGCTCAACACTCGCTGATTTGTCAGGTTGACTTTGAGACTTTTGAGATGGTGACTGATCTTAAAGCGATAGTTCACCCAAAAATGAAGATTCACTCAGTATGTCCTCACCTCTATGCTGATGTGAGGATGGGTGAAGCAGGTACACAAGCTCTCCCCCAAGCAGCGCAACAAGAGATATACGAGATCTCGCGATACCTTCACACCCGTGTTTACATGCTACCTGGACAGGTGTGTGCACGTGGCTCGAGTCTGAGAGGCTACAGTTGACATTTCAGCTAAAAACATGGCGTAAATGGCGTCTTTTGTGGTTGAATTTTAATGTCGCGGCTCGCGGACACTTGGATTACACCACACAAGCAGGATGGAGACATTTTGTGTTTGTTTTGTGTTTTTTTTTTTTTTTCACACTTACATTTGGTCTCCAGTCACTGCCACTGGCTGCAACCCTGTTTTCTGCTGAAACTCCAGGATTGTTTTGTGAACTGGAGATCTTCACCCATCCTCACATCAGCATAGAGGTGAGGACATACTGAGTGGATTTTCATTTTTGGGTGAACTATCACTTTAATAACTTACAGAACAGACCAATAAAAAGCTGCACGAGCAACACCAAGGAGCCAGCTGGGAAAATATACATGAACAGTTGAATTTTTACTAATTTAGCCTTTCAAATAACATGGCAACAAACCATCCTACCATGATGACATCACATTCTGGGGCCAAACCCTCACCACAGATTTTTCACTGGTCGACCAACAGTTGTCAGTTTGAGCCATCAGTCGACTGGTCGGTGAACATTTAGGATATTTAAATATACACTGCCTGGCCAAAAAAAAAAGTTGCCACCAAAAAAAAAGGTCATACACTCTAATATTTCGTTGGACCGCCTTTAGCTTTGATTATGGCACGCATTCGCTGTGGCATTGTTTCGATAAGCTTCTGCAATGTCACAAGATTTATTTCCATCCAGTGTTGCATTAATTTTTCACCAAGATCTTGCATTGATGATGGTAGAGTCTGACCGCTGCGCAAAGCCTTCTCCAGCACATCCCAAAGATTCTCAATGGGGTTAAGGTCTGGACTCTGTGGTGGCCAATCCATGTGTGAAAATGATGTCTCATGCTCCCTGAACCAGTCTTTCACAATTTGAGCCCAATGAATCCTGGCATTGTCATCTTGGAATATGCCTGTGCCATCAGGGAAGAAAAAATCCTTTGATGGAATAACCTGGTCATTCAGTATATTCAGGTAGTCAGCTGACCTCATTCTTTGAGCACATACTGTTGCTGAAGGTAGTAGGCACTAGGCATGATGGGTGCATCACTTCATCTGCCTCTCTTCTTACCCTGATGCACCCATCACTCTGGAACAGGGTAAATCTGGACTCATCAGACCACATGACCTTCTTCCATTGCTCCAGAGTCCAATCTTTATGCTCCCTAGCAAATTGAAGCCTTTTTTTCCGGTTAGCCTCACTGATTAGTGGTTTTCTTAAGGCTACACAGCTGTTCAGTCCCAATCCCTTGAGTTCCCTTCGCATTGTGCGTGTGGAAATGCTCTTACTTTCACTATTAAACATAGCCCTGAGTTCTACTGTTGTTTTTCTTCGATTTGATCTCACCAAACGTTTAAGTGATCGCCGATCGCGATCATTCAGGATTTTTTTCCGGCCACATTTCTTCCTCGAAGACGATGGGTCCCCACTATCCTTCCAGTTTTTAATAATGCGTTGGACAGTTCTTAACCCAATTTTAGTAGTTTCTGCAATCTCCTTAGATGTTTTCTCTGCTTGATGCATGCCAATGATTTGACCCTTCTCAAACAGACTAACATCTTTTCCACGACCACGGGATGTGTCTTTCGACATGGTTGTTTAGGAAATGAGAAGCAACTCATTGCACCAGTTGGGGTTAAATAACTTGTTGCCAGCTGAAAGATAATCGCCCATGCAGTAATTATCCAATAGGAGGCTCGTACCTATTTGCTTAGTTAAATCCAGGTGGCGACTTTGTTTTTTGGTCGGGCAGTACATATATATATATATATATATATACATATATATATATATATATATATATTATGTATATATATATATATATGTATATATATATATATATATATACACATATATATATATATACACACACATATATATATATGTTGTAGTTGTCAGTTTAACCTAAAATAAGTCTCATTTAAAACCCGGGAACACTTCATTTAACACTCGAGGACTCGTCAATGCTGATATGATTATGTTTGATTACAAATTAGATCTTTACATTAAAAACTCGCTCCTCAGCTGCTTCACATCTCTTGTCCCCTCCTGTCTCCTTCTGTCCCTTCCTCTCCCCTTCTGTTCTTGCCTGTCCCCTCCTGTCTCCTTCTGTCCCTTCCTCTCCCCTTGTGTTCTTGCCTGTCCCCTCCTCTCTCCTTCTGTTCCCGCCTGTCCCCACCTGTCTCGTGTCTTCCTCATCCCCACAGTCAAAGCCCAGTCAGAGCCACTGTAACCTTTAAATCCCCTCAGGTGATGCGTTCACTGTCAACCAGCTGTATCCTATCAGACCGCTAACTGAGCTAACTTGCTAATGGCAGCAACAGCACAGTTAGCAGCAGTTAGCAGCAGTGCGTTGGTGTTGCAACAATCTTCCTGGTGTAACGGTGAGCTGCAGCCGCCAAATGACATCTGAGGTGATTTTTTTTTGTGACTAACGACTAAACGAACATCTGGTCAATGAAGATTCTTGTTACAAACTAACAGTTAGGTCGCCTCTGAGGGGGCAGCCCTAGCATGTTCACTATGATGTTAGCATGTCACTATGATGTTAGCATGTTCTCTATGATGTTAACATGTTCAATATTAGCATGTTCACTATGAACTGTGTTTGCACATTCACTGTGATGTTAGCATGTTCACTATTAGCATGTTAAGTATGATGTTAGCATGTTCACTATTAGCATGTTAAGTATGGTGTTAGCATGTTCACTATTAGCAAGTTTATTATGAACATGTTCACTATGATTCTAGCATGTTTGCTATGTTAGGATGTTCTCTATTATATTAGCATGTTCACTGTGATGTTAGCACGTTCTCTATTTGCATATTCACTGTGATGTTAGCATGTTCACTATTAGCATGTTCGCTATGATGTTAGCATGATCTCTATTATATTAGCATGTTCACTGTGATGTTACCATGTTTTCTATTAGCATATTCACTGTGATGTTAGCATGTTCGCTATGATGTTAGCATGATCTCTATTATGTTAGCATGATCTCTATGATGTTAGCATGTTCATTATTAGCATGGTCACTATGATGTTAGCATGTTCACTATTAGCATATTCGCTGTGATGTTAGCATGTTCACTGTTAGCATATTTGCTGTGATGTTAACATGTTCACTATTAGCATGTCTGCTGTGATGTTAGCATGTTCACTGTTAGCATGTTTGCTGTGATGATAGCATGTTTGCTAACAGTGAGCTGTAAAAACATCAGACGATTATTTTAGCAGCCAGAGAGTAAAAGTTCTATTAACAAACAAAGTATTGTCTGTAAATGTTCTCTGTTCTTTGTTCTTCTGTGAGAAATGATCACACTGATCAACTAGAGGTGAAATACTTTGATCCATGTGATTTGATCTAACCAATCAAAGACCATAGCTGAGTTAGCTTCATGTCAGTAGTTCTGGTTCCTCCCCCTAGTGGTGTTTCATCCAGCCCACATGATGATGTCAGAGAGGTGAGTCACTTTTAAAAGTGACATCATGGCTACACCTGTGACATCTCACCAATCTGTGTGTTTACTGTCATGACTGACATTAATCAATAAAACAGTAACAGTGGTTCTGATTGGCTGTCAACAGTCTCACAGTAAACTGTTTATTAACTGAAGTGTCAACCTGAACTGGGCTGAAACGATTATCATCATTGTCAATTAATCTGTCGATTATTTTGTTGATTAATCAATTAGTTGTTTGGTCCATAAACGGTGGAAAATGTCTTGTTTTGTCCACAACACAGAGAGATTCAGTCAAATGTCATAAAGGAGTAAAGAATCCAGAAAATATTCACATCTGAGAAGCTGAAGTCAAAGAATTTGGACTTGAAGTTACTCAAACTGATTAATCCATAATAAAACTAATGTATTAATTTAATAATCATTTTATTGTTACACTTCTGATCCTGAACCCACCACATTTTAAAGCTGCATTCACTGACTAACTGAAAAACAGTTTTCTTTTGACCTTTTCTTTTTCTTTCTTTCTTTTTACCATTAATGTTGACAGCATTCACACGCACTTTCTTCACAAAATTATTCTCCATTTGATAATTAAAATATATTTTTGTTAAAATAATCATTTTCATTGATTATCCCTCTGATTATTGTCTTGATTAATTTATTGTTTATGAAATCACAGATTATTTCCGAAAGATTTTTAACACCTTTCAACACTCTGAGCTCACTGTGATGTGACACATGGGAGGAGATGATGTTGTATTGATAAATATCTTCAGTAGTTATTGATCCATTGATCGATCATTAACACAGATACATTGTATGTCAGGCTGGCTGCCTGTGTTCAGATCGAGGCTCGGGGTGGTTACCATGCCGACGCAGAAGACGGTGAAGAGCAGGAACCAGGGCAGGTCTGTGCAGCTCCGGTCCTCCAGCGGTCTCCATTCTCTCTTTGTCCTCTGAAACACACACACACACACACACACACACCCAGATGAACACACGATGTCACACTGGGCCGAGCCGAGCCGAGCCGAGCCGGGCCGACAGGCCGGGCCGACAAGCTCTGCTCGGCCCGGTTCTTGTCCCTGCTCGTCCCTTCACAGCTCCGTGTTGACCCGGGCAGCAGAACTCCGGTATCAGGCCCCGGTAACCCGTTAAGTGGATTAGAGCTCCTGTCCTGGCTCTAATCCCAGCTCGGCCTCTCTGCTACCCGGGACCCGGCGCTTCTTCTCGGGGACAGAATGAACCCGCTCCGGTCTGCGCTGAAGGACACCGGGTGTGGAGGACGGTACCGAGCCGGACCGGAACTAACCGGCCCGGAGCGAACCGTTCTTACCTCCGTGCTCCCGCAGCATCCCATGTCAGTGCGGGTGGACGAGCCCGGAGCCTCACGGAGCTTCACGGAGCTTCACGGAGCTTCACGGCGGAGCTTCAGCTGTGCGGCAACGGGGTCTGCAGCCCGACAGGCGGGGGGAGGAGACGCACAGCCCCCGCTGCAGGACGCGGTCCGGACGGTCAGACTGAGCGATTCGGCCCGCTGCTCCTCCGGTTACCGTACCGAGCGAGCAGAGCGGGATTAACGGCCGAGGATTTGTCCGCCACACTTCCTGGTGGGCCGTCAGGTGCAGCGGCCATTCATCTCATTGCGCATGCGCAATTAGTGACCGTGCGGAGCGGAGAAGCTGCACAACAAACCGTTAAACCGGCGGAGCTGCATGTGTAATACCCGGAGTGACCACTGAGTGGAGTCTAGTGACAGAGTGGCGCTGTTTCACCGCCCACAGCATCTTCACAACTTTATTTATAAAAACATTAAACAACAGGTTAACTTTATTTTTTATTTTATATGCTCATTCATGAGTTTTACTTTTGTCTGCTTAAAATTATATTAGTTTTTATCTCTTTCTCTTTACATTTATCTTGTAGTTTTATTTTATTTTTACTTTTATCTTCCTGTCATTTTATCTTTATTTTTTAATTTCATCCGATTGTAATTTTATTAGTTTTATCTCTTGTTTACATTTGTCTTGTAGCTTTTTTTAAATCTCCCCTTAGTTTTATCTTTAATTTTTACTTTCATCTTGTAGTTTTATTAAATTTTTTTATTTGATCTTTTTGTAGTTTTATCTTTAATTTTTACTTTTATCTGATTGTAGTTTTATTAGTTTTATCTCTTGTTTTACTTCTATCTTTTAGTTTTATCTTTTCTTTTTCTATCTGCCTGTGGTTTTATCCTGTGCTTGTAGTTTTTCAAGTTTTTTATTCACAAAATATGAAGTCTGAATGTTCACAGATTAACATGTCATTATCTCATGTTATCAGTTATTGAATTCTTGTATTGTTTTACATTAAACATACAATTATTCGTTTCTACACATCTACATATTCATTTCCATCTTTTGTCCATTTTATTTGTATTTTATTTTAACTGTCTCATTCTTGACATATTTTAATTCAGTCATGTTAAATCAGTTTATCAAAAAGTTTTGAACAAATAAAGTTTACTATTATCATTATTAAAGTAAGAGATGATGTCATCAGTTATAATTATATATATCTGTAATATTTTTTGCACTCTTTCTGTACAACTTCTGTACTTCTTACTTGTAATGTATTTTCACACTGTTGTACATTTGCAGACAAACAAATCAAATATTTGGACATAATTTAAAAATGCCAGTTTCCAAAAATCATTTACTGAAGTAAAAGTGTAGAAATACTCTGTTACAGTAAAAGTCCTGTCGTCTGATTGAAGTAAAAGTGCTGATGAATTATTAGCAAAACTAAAATGTTCACTTTACTGAATCTGTGAGTGTTTGCATGTTATTATTATTATTATTATTACAGATGAAGTTGATTTTATATTCATATTTTATATTTCATATCCTGTTAGGAAGTTTAATTTAAAACAAACTCAATAAATTCATCATGTTTTATATCAAATCTGAATTAAATGCACATTATTTCTTATATTTATTTATTATTCAGTATCTCTGCTTCTCTTCTATGCACAGCATATATATATGTATAATAACAGTATATTACTGTTTGGTAAGAAACTGCACAGACATTTACTGTATATATTCTGTTTTATTATCTTTTATTGACATTTTGTCTCTGTGTATATTTGGTTGACTGTTCATATTTTACACACGGTATATTTTTTGCACAAGTGATATATTCTTCTAACGTGATCAGTTTCCCGTCAGGGATCAATAAAGTATTTCTGATTCTGATTATCAACTAGCATCAAATGGAAATACTCAAGTAAATAAGTAGTAAAGTTTTGTTGTATTATATTTTACTTAAGTAAAAGTACTTAGTTACGTTCCAGCAGTGCTGTATTCACGTTTTTGTCTCACAGACCACTTTGAGTCAGACCAGTAAAACCAGTAATCTGTTACCTTTTTCCTGAGTTGAACCTGCTGCTGAGAGCTGGACGACAGACGTTTTGGGTCCATGTTCCTGTAGGGTCCTGTCAGGTCCTGTCAGGTCCGGTCGGGTCCTGTAGACTCCTGGATGGTCCTGTTGGGTGCTGTTGGATTCTGGAGAGTCCTGGAGAGTCCTGGAGAGTCCTGTCAGATCCTGGGTGGTCCTGTTGGGTGCTGTTGGGTCCTGGAGAGTCCTGGAGAGTTGCGCAGGGTCCTGGTGTTGCTGTCAGACTGAGGACAGCAGCAGTGATGAGGCTCTGAGCTGCAGAGGACAGAGAGCTTTTGTCTCTTTGTTTACTGTTGTACCAGGCTCAACACTGAGTGTGTGTGTGTGTGTGTGTGTGTGTGTGTGTGTGTGTGTGTGTGTAGAGAGAGAGAGAGAGAGATTTCTTATCCAACAGTTGATTTTCTTGAAGTATAAACTCTGAACAGAATCTTTTTGTCCCATGAAAAGTTTAAACTGATTTTAAATGTTCAGTTCTGCTCACGTTTGTTTTCTTCGTTGGTTTTCATCCGTCAGACGTTTTTATTCACTCAGAAACAAAGAGAGACTAAAGAGCAAACTGAATTCATCTGTTGAATCTTCACTTCTGCAGGACATGAGGAGTCTTCATGTAGTTTGACTACATCACAAACACATTTACCCAAGTACAAGTACACACATCTGATACTCAGGTACAAGTACTGATACTCAAGTAAAAGTAGAAGTACTGATTCAACTTGTTTACTGCAGTCAAAGTGAAAAAAGTTCAGACTCTGAAATGTCCTCAAAGTATAAAAGTAAATCTTTTACCTTGTTTTTGTCTTGTCACGTCTTTTACAGTGACCAAAATGACACTCAATCACCTCAAGGTGGCGCTGTAATTATAAAGTTTATATTTTCACAATTATCTTGAAAACAGCTTGTTGTGTAAACTGAAAATTCTTTCACCATTTCAGCAGATGAATTCATCTGCATCTTTTCTCAGTCTTCTGCTTTAAAAAATGTCAACTTTTATAACTTTTTCTCAGTTTTATCAAAATCTTGTTTTTGTGAACTCCTCCCAGACTGTTGGACCAATCGTCCTGAAAATGAGTCAGCATCATCTACAGACTTTATTGATCTAAAGTTATCAAAGGAATTGTGATTTGTCGATCAGTTTGGATCTTATGAGACAATCAACTTTTATCAAAATAGATCATTTTAAATAACTCATGAACACACTGAGAAATCAACATGAAAGTTTAGACACGTGTTCAGGAGTGTTCGCTAAGCTAACATATCAAAACATATTGTGTTTCGCCTCTAGGGGGCACCACATCTGAGAAAAGTTTATATCATAATTTGTAGTAAGAATTTGTACAAAAATCGTTTTGCATGATCACGACTCAGTCGATGAATTTGGGTAATAACTGATGAAAGTGGGCGGGACTTATTACAACAAATCTAAAGTGCTCGACATTTGACAATCCAAACTTATAAAAATCAGCCGTTCGTCCTGCAGAGCTGAGATTTCTTCACCACATCTGCTGAATCAGGGCTAAAGTTTGTCTCACTGTGACCTGTGGACAATTCAAAAGTCCATCACTCTGTATTTTTATAAATATGAAAAATCAAATAAACTTCTGTGTCTCCACACGTCTTCATTCAACTGTGACCAAAATCCACACAGACGTTCTGTAGATGATCGAGATCAAGAGTTTCAGATTGTGTTCAGATCAAACGGTGAGTCTGCAGTCAGATTTAATATCTGTCTGTAATTTGTTCTGTATGAACAATGTTTTCTTTTTGGCTCAATGTTTGATGAAATGCCACCAAAATATCTGACGAAACGCCTGAAAACAGCAGGATGATGTGAGATTTTTTTCAGAATTTTATCACCAACATTTTGACTTTTGTAAGAGTTTGAAGTTTAAACAGATAAAAATGTTCCAGTTTTTGTACATCTGATGTGATTGGTCAGAAGATGAGTAGAAACCACGTCTCCTCAGAGCTACAGCCTGTGAGTCTCCTTCTCTGAGGATCCAAAGGTCGACGGTTCAAATCCACGTGTGACCAAGAACCATCTGACAACACGGAGACAACCTCTGCACGACTGTGTGTGTCTGATCAGTGCTATCATTATTATTATTATTATTATTATTATTATCATTGTTATTATTATTGTTGTTATTATTATTATTATTATTATTGTTGTTATTATTATTATTTTATTATTATTATTGTTATTATTGTTATTATTATTATTATTATTATTATTATTATTATTATTATTATTATCATTGTTATTATTAAATTATTATTAATATATTATTATTATCATCATTATATTATTATTATTATTATTGTTATTATATTATTATTATCATTGTTATTATTATTATTATTATTGTTATTATCAGTAGTTGCAGTAGTATTAACATTATTATTACATCATATCAAGCGCGGATCATGTGACTCAGCGGTCACGTGACAGTCTCGGTCTGTGCGGAAGTAAACACGGAAGTGAGGCGGTCTGAGGCTTCAGTTGTTGCTCGGTCAGTTTAACGGCTCAGCGGACCGTCAGTGCTCCGGTGTGGTCGGTGTGTGTCGGTGAATCTGCGCTCAGAGACGAACAACATGGACAAAGTGTCGGTTTTGGTCCTGATGGTATTTGTAGTTCTGTCGGAGGTGAAGTTCAGCTCCTCCACACTGAAGAGAGTCTCCAAGGCTCAGGTGAGACACCGTTACTGCGTTACTGCGTTACTGCGTTACTGCTCTGATACACTGACACGATACACAGCGGGGAGATGTAACCAAGTATGTTTACTCAAGTACTCTAAATACGAGTTGACGTACTTTGAAGTTACTTTAGTATTTTCTTTTCATGTCTCTCCTGCTCCTCTTTCTCCTCACAGGGACATGTTGTACTTTTACTGTAACTGAGCTCTGTACACGTTAAACAGGTGAAGTTTTATTATAAATTAAATTATTTATTTAAATACAGCTGAAACAATGTGACAGAAAATTATTTGTTAAATATTTAATTTGTCATTTCAGACAAAAACTTTGATGTTTTAGCTTCAAACGTGAAAATGTGCTGTTTTTGGTTTGAATGATAATAATAACTGTCATGTGTCTGTAATAATGTTGAGGTTTGGACAAAACAAACACTGTGAAGGAGACACTTCCTGTCCTCTGGTGGACACACAGATCAAATAATCAATCGATTAATAGAGAAAATAATCAGCTCCACTTGCAGTAAAATCCCGCTTTTATATTAATGCCTGACTTATAATTATAATAATATATAATATATAATAGTATAAAGTCACAGGGGACATTTTTACTTTTACTATTAATACAGTTCCTAAATATACTCAAACACAGTTTAAGTTATTTAGCAGTATTTTTCTGAAGGATTCGATTATTAAAATAGTTTGTGATTAATTTAATAATCGATTAATTGTTACAGCTCTAATGTAAACTAACTAAAACCCTTCTGAAAGGCAGGGGCGGATCTACCATGGTGGCACGGGAGGGCACCCGCCCCACCTGCAATCTGATTGGCCACCCCGTGTGCCCCCCCCCAATGGTCATTGATTCGTGGTAATGTCAATCATTGTGTAAAGCTGGTTACCACCGCAGCATGTTAAAGGAATGGAAGCAAAATTGAAACCTTGTGTGACTGTGTTCTGAACTCATGAAAGCTTTTATTTTGGAAAAAGGACAAAGGGAGTAGCTCCGTGGCTCCGCTAATGAACTCGAGTAACAACATCAGTCACAGACTTTTCTGCAGAGTAACAACGTGATGCACCCGACTGCACCGGAGTTACGTTAAGAACAAGTAACAGCCACAACGATCATTTTGACCGTTTTGAAATTTACAGCTGCAATAACTTTGTTGAATAAAAAAAATAAAATCCTCCTGGTCCTTTTCACAAAAGTGTATTTATTTTTGGTTAAACTTGTTTTTACATAAATTTCACAAAAGACAACAAAAATATCATAATTTTTACCTATTTCGGCCGTGAACGGTCATATTGATGCACGGAATTTCACGCTATTCTATTGTTTATTTTTTCCGCGGTTGATCTATTTTTAGCCTTTCCAGCAGTCATGCTATTATCAGGCAGAGATGGAGAGATCGACAGATAGGGAGACAGAGAGATAGAAATAAAGAAAATGTCTGAAAGACCGAGCAGAAACCTGACACTTATCAAGGCCTTTGAGGTATTCAGAACTTGGACAGCGACGTTTCTGATGCAGGGGAACTATCTGAGGTGGAAAGTGACAGCGACCTTTCTTGGAATGAACATACTTCATTCTCATCAGAAAGTGATGAGGAGTTCATACGGAGGAAAAAGACGCGGCTACTAAAATATTCAGCACCTGTTGAAAATGCCGCAAAGCGGTGTGTAAATTGCGCGAGGGGGAGAGGAGTCAACCTGCGTGGACTGTGAATAGGGGAGACTGGGGAAGTTTGCAACACAAGTGTGGATTTAGAGAGCTATTCAGAGATTATTTGGAACATACCAACCAAATTTTTGGCCTGTCTGTTAAATAGACATACACTATTAATGTAATTGTTTAATATAAAATTGTTTTATGGTTTTAGCCTAAACTTTGTTCTTGGCTCTTTTGTTTTAGATCAGCATGTTTCCACCTTTTTTGATAGTTTTATGTGTTATAAGTGTTTTTTTTAATGTTTCCAAAGGAAATAAGATATTTTTTATGGTTATTTTCTGAAATAATTTTCTTGTTCTGAGTTATGAATGAATAAATGGATTTCACCGGTGTGACTATAATAATGCAATAATTACAGTTTGATATATGGATGGTATGAATATTGATATGCCTGAATTTGATTTGTTAAAATGTACACTTAGGTGTTTTTTTTATTTTCTAAAAGACATCCTAAGACAATAAATACATTAATCTCTCACCTGGATATTTATTGTAAGAGATTATAGAGTTTGGATTCTAGACGTCAAAATGACCACCTACGGCCGTTTTAATATTTTTGGAATTCTGGCCTTTCTAGTGTTAAAACCGTCACAAGAATGTTTTGCCAACTTATAACAGTCAAAATATTGAAGAAAGATGTCAGTGGCAGCCTTCATTTTTGTTACTTTTGGGTGCCCCCCCAGATTCACTAATAGGGTTTCCATCCACCTATTCCTATTCGAATTTTCAAAAATAGCAAAAGTAAACATTAATGGAAACGCTAGAAATTCGAAAAAAAAGGCCGAAAATTCGCAAAAAGTTTTTATGCTTGGAGGGGGTGGATTTGTCTGCATATCGATAAAAGGAAAGTACGACTTTTTGCTATGGAAACAGGTTTTGCGGATAGACGATGACTGGACCGGATACCACGTCACACGTTTGGACCGGATATCGATGGCTAGGAACAAGTGGTCCTACAAATGGTCCAATTGTGTCACACAGATCGTAAAATGTGGCTCTTGACATACGGAAATGTTTCAGCCAGAGTTCGTGAGTGAAATGCTGCTGAACAACTACTTCCCAGAAGTCCTTTACGCGCCTGCATTCCCATACACATGGAGAACGATGCGGTGGTCTCCTTCCAGCTATTTCCGACAGTACTCTTAACATTAAAATTCTTCTTTGTCGTCTCTTCTTCAGGATGGCTCGGTACGCGGTGAATGCTGACAAAATGGTGACCAGAGTTCTTCCAAATGCCGACAGGTCGATCAGGAATCTGTCCATGATCAGTCGTTGACTGTCAGCCGAGTGTGTTGTTTGTTTTGTGGCAGAGAGACGCTCTCTGATGACGTCATCTCAGGGCGCACTCTCCTCTCAATAATCGCAAAATAATAACAAATGGAAACGGGCATAAAGTCGCATTTTCTTTTTGCGCATTTTCACTAAATTCGCTCAAAAATTTCGAGACATTCGGATGGAAACCTGATTACTGTTGTTACCCCCTGTGCCCCCCACCAGAAAATACTCTGGACCCGCCCCTGCTGAAAGGTTGGAAAAACACAATCAAAACTGTAAAATCCACTGTGAGACGTGGACATATGAACCTTGTGTGTCCTTTGTGTTGATGTGGACAGGTTCTGGGTTTTGACTGGAAGAACTGTGGACAGCCAGACGCTCCAGCTGTGATGAAGACTCTGAAGGTGTCTCCAGATCCCATCTCCATCCCAGGAGACCTGACGGCCTCTGCCTCTGGATCCACATCTGTGGAGCTGAGCGCTCCGCTGTCTGTGAGTCCACCAACCCACTGACTCTGTCCTTACAGTCTGTCTGCCTGTGTCCTTATAGACAACCGTCTGTCTGTGTTCTTGTAGACAGCTCTATACTTGCCTGTTGCAGCAGCGTCTCAGTCTGTTAGTAAAGTGAGATTAAAGTGTCAGCAGGATGTGCTGTTATGGTTACATTTCCTCCTCTGTTTGAGCCACAGGAGCAGAAGTGCAGGATTACTCAACATTAACTGACCTGAGTGCAGTGAGCAGCTCCTTGTTTTGCTCCTCGGCTGCTGTGTGAAGTAGAAACAGGAGTGTCTGGATCTGCTGCTGATCCTGTGAGCTTCATGTGAGCAGATCAGACTCAGTTCTGGATCCACAGCTGAGGGCAGATTAAAGGAGAAAGATGTCGAGCCGAGAGTTCAAACATGAGTCCTGCAGACAGAGAGGCGGAGCCTCAGACAGGATGTAAACATGGCGTCGATCTCGCGACCTTCACACATGCGTCCATTAAGAGATATATGAAGTGTTTACATCCTACCGACTACAGGCTACAGCTGACATTTCGGCTAAAAACATGGTGTAAATGGCGTCTTTTGTGGTTAAATTTTAATGTCGCGGCTCACAGACACTTGGATTACACCACACGAGCAGGATGGAGACATTTTGTGTTTGTTTTGTGTTCTTTTTTTAACATTTTATCCGTGGTCTCCATTCACTGCCATTGTACTGGATTTGGCTGCAACCCTGTTTTCTGCTGAAACTCCAGGATTGTTTAGTGAACTGAAGATCTTCACCATCATCACATCAGCATAGAGGTGAGGACATGCTGAGTGGGTTATCATGTAAGTGGAATATCGCTTTAATATCTGATGGCATATTGCATATGGTCATTTTATAATTTAATAAAGTAAACATATTACAGATTTCACCTTAAAGACAAAGACTCGTTCGTAGAGCTGCGAGTTTAACAAAACCAGATTTTAAAAGGAGTAAATCTATATTTAAATTCAAGCAGAGCTCTGTGATCTCACTTTAATGAATCCAAGTTTATTAATGTAAAGTGAAATTAAAGAGTTTAATCATGGCGTTGCTCACTTACCCAAATAAAACTAATAAATAAATAAAAAATAATAAGTCTGAGTATTGTCAGGACCTAGCAGGGGGAACCATTAACTCGTCCTGAAAACATCTTAAATTCCCACAGTTTTGTTGAGTTAATGAAGTACTTTATATCTTTAATGTGTCTTTAGAAGTTTCATAAATCATGTGGAGTTTTTTTGGAGTCAAATGTTTTTTCTTCTGACGTCTTTAAAGTCAAACTATTTGGGATTTTCCCAAAAACAAAGCCTGTATTTGATGTCCTGGAAATGTAACTCTAAGTGACAAATCTACTGATTGTACCTTTAAAGCAGCCAAAAACTGTCCTCTGATTGGTCAAAGTGTCACTTTAGTTCTCTCTTTTATGGTGCCAAAATAATTAGTCAATTAATCAATTGGTGGATCAAAAGAAAAAGGAGTTGCCAACTATTTTCATAATCGTAAATATTTAAAATTACATTTAAATGAAGAGTCTTTGTGTTTTGGACAAAAGAAGACGTCACTTAGGACTGACGAGAACTTTAGGTTTTATTTTCCAGTGTTGCATTAAAAAGTTTAGTAAATGTCCTTTAATGTTTGTTAAAGGTTGTGATCAGAGGTTTCTTGTCCCTCAGTGTTGACTCGGAGGTTTCTTGTCCCTCAGTGTTGACTCGGAGGTTTCTTGTCCCTCAGTGTTGACTCAGGTTTCTTGTCCTCAGTGTTGACTCAGGTTTCTTGTCCCTCAGTGTTGACTCAGGTTTCTTGTCCCTCAGTGTTGACTCAGGTTTCTTGTCCCTCAGTGTTGACTCAGGTTTCTTGTCCCTCAGTGTTGACTCGGAGGTTTCTTGTCCCTCAGTGTTGACTCTGAGTTTCTTGTCCCTCAGTGTTGACTCAGTTTCTTGTCCCTCAGTGTTGACTCTGAAGTTTCTTGTCCCTCAGTGTTGACTCGAGGTTTCTTGTCCCTCAGTGTTGACTCAGGTTTCTTGTCCCTCAGTGTTGACTCAGGTTTCTTGTCCCTCAGTGTTGACTCGAGTTTCTTGTCCCTCAGTGTTGACTCAGGTTTCTTGTCCCTCAGTGTTGACTCAGGTTTCTTGTCCCTCAGTGTTGACTCAGGTTTCTTGTCCCTCAGTGTTGACTCAGGTTTCTTGTCCCTCAGTGTTGACTCAGGTTTCTTGTCCCTCAGTGTTGACTCGAGGTTTCTTGTCCCTCAGTGTTGACTCGAGGTTTCTTGTCCCTCAGTGTTGACTCAGGGGTTTCTTGTCCCTCAGTGTTGACTCAGGGTTTCTTGTCCCTCAGTGTTGACTCAGAGGTTTCTTGTCCCTCAGTGTTGACTCAGAGGTTCTTGTCCCTCAGTGTTGACTGCAGGGAGCACAGGTTAATGAGTCAGTGGGTTGTTGGTTTATGAGTGTGTAAAGCTGCAGTCAGGTCGTTGTTACAGCCTCTGTATCATAAAACCATCTGAGTTTGTGGTGTTTCGCTCTGAAGTGCAGCACAAAGCAGATAAAGATGTTGTTGTTGTTGTGATCCAGTAACAGATAACTCACAGTTCTTACTTCTTGTCACTGAGCAGAATAATTCATGTGACTGAAACCTGCAGACATTCAGAAATTCTTCACCTCAAGCATGAAGAATACAGCAGCATGTGTGTGTTTTAGGATTATTTTCTTTTTGTCTGAACTATAATGTGACATAAATCACAGTAGAGATGAGGACAGAAAAATGACGTCAAACACAAAAAGGTTGTAATAAAAAACCCACCAGATACCTGTGAACAGAGGTGGTTCATATGGCCCTAAAATAATATCACAGTGTTTCAGGTCAGGTGTTAGGTGATCGGTGATTGGTGATTGGTTGGTGATTGGTTTTTCAGCTGTATCACTCAGGACTAATTAAATCTAAGTAGTAATTATAAAGTAGACAGAGTGGAGACAGTCGTCTGTAATTTAATCCTTCCTCTCTCTTCTTTTTCATGAATTTGAGTCAAGGTTAAAGGATTCTGTGTGTGTTCTCCTCCTCCTCCTCCTCAGGTGAACGTGACCCTGGAGAAGGAGGTGGCAGGTTTCTGGGTGAAGGTTCCCTGTGTGGAGCAGTTGGGCAGTTGTCACTATCAGGACGTGTGTGACCTCCTGAACCAGCTGATCCCTCCAGGTCAGGACTGTCCTGAGCCGCTGCACACGTATGGGCTGCCGTGTCACTGCCCCTTCAAACCTGTGAGTCTCTGCTGCACACACACACACACACAGGAGACAAATGATTTATGCAAACTGTGATCTACAACATCTGAGCTACATTTTAACAAAACGAGTTACACATTTATAAAGACTGAAATCCTCCAGTCGAGGCTGCACAAGCCTGTAAAACTTCTCCTGGAACATAAAACAGGACAAACTTTGTGTCATCTCGTCTGGTCATGAGATTTTCAGGGTTTATATTCGTTTATGTCGACGTGACAAAACCTGCAAGAATCTGACAACCAGCTGAGGAAATGAAAAAGTCTGAGGTGGACTAAAGAATCTTATTTTAAACCACAGTGTTTTACATTTATGAAGTTAACTAGTTAACTTAGGTTCGGGAGCAGGGTCACGCCTCAACCACACCTCTAATCACCTGACAAGCCTACTTATACCTGGCTAACCCATACAGCCATGTTTGTCTCAGATCTCTCAATGGATCCTCAGACAGACAGCGCTTCACGCACAGCTCAATAGCAATCTTCGACTCCTGTCAACACAGTAGTTAATTATTTACTCACCATGGATGCCGAACTGCACATCGTTCCACCCGATTCCGACAGCGATCTTTATAATGACCCGTTCAAGACCGGTTATCCTCCTCCGGGGCAGCAACCAGACTGCAGCCAAGCGTCTCACAGGAGCCGGGTGCCCTCGGTGGTCAGCGTACCACAGTCCCGCCACTCGAGCTCCATCAACGAGATCTCTCCTATGCCCAGCGAACCCGGGCTTCCTCTCCACCTTCGGCGAGGGTCCATAACACTGGTCGCCGCTTCATCCCTCCTCTCCTCCTACCAATCGGCACCTTCCCCCACGTTGGTATAGAGCCTCCGGTCACCAAACACGACACCCTCGTACTCTGCCTTCACCTCCAACACAGCAGTCTCCTTGTCCGCAATCACAGCCCGACACAAGGAATCGGACTGTTGCCCGTCTCAATGCTTCCTGAGAGAGAAAGTCATCCCCTTCCACTGTACCGACAACAAATCCAAGCTGTTTCAGCTGTATTCAGCCTCCATCGCCGCAGCGACATCCGCACTTCCGGCTTAGTTGCCCGGGCCAACCACCACCAGTGTCGTCAGCTATGATGTCACTCAGGTTCCTCCCCCATGGCCACACCTGCAGCGTCAGCCCCCCCTCTGGCGGGGGGGAAGGTCGTATGTCCCCCTGTGCTTGCTCCCTCTGTCACTGACTTCTCTCAGCCGACATCAGCTTTCTATTCATCCATGTCTTCGCAAGCTTCACAAAATCCCTGTGCACATACATCCTTTCATCCCATCATCCCTTCCTCTACCTTTCCTTCAGCCTTTCAAAGCAACATGGCTGCTGCTCCCTCATTTCCTTTCACCAGCACAGACGTAACCCTCAAATCCACGTTCTCGCTGGCTTTCTTCAGGTTCTTGAGATGCTCAGAATTTGCCTCAACTTCATCCGTTTACAACCCTTCTCGTCATCCCCATATGTCCGACGCAACCATTCATACCTCTGACTCTCTCATATAAGAGGCAAACAGATCAACTGGGAATTTCCTTCCCCTTCTACATTTTCCACCTCGACTCCTATCTCGGTCCATACGAGCTGCTGATAAATACATTAACTCCAGGTACGCTACCAATGCATTACCTCAACACCCACTATTCCTCAGACAAACGGGAAAAATGGCCACTCGATTCTGGTTCCAGAAACATCTACACAGAGTCCTCCACATTTCAGGCATCCTTCTGAACATTATTCAAGCCATCCCTTCTGTATTGGCGCCGCCTCCACCGCAGCCAGAATAGGCATCTCAGATCAAACCACCCAGGTCCTAGGCCGCTGGTCTTCTCAGGCATATCGCACCTACGTCTGTAACAACCTCAGCGACCCATGTCAAGCTCACATTCAAGTGAGCTCATCAAAATCCGACTCTTTTGGGGGCTCATAATCAGCTCGGGCAGAAAACACCGAGACGGAACCCCCACACTGAGTCTCCCTCTGCCCAGCATCCAGCATACCCTCCAGACCAGCCTGGCTGACGACATCCTCCATCCATCTTCGCTCCTCCCCTCTATTCATTCGTTATCCACATCCTATCTCTCCGAACATTCATTAAAATCTTTAACTACATATTGTTGTGGCGTGATCCTTGCTAGTGAAGAGCTTATAAACCAAACTCCATTCACATTTTACTCAGTTTAACTGTTATAACCATCTACTCCTTCTACAAGATGATTAATGATTTATTATGATTCATAAACAGACAATAACTCATTCAGAGAAACATTCAGCTTTAATTCAAACTGATTAATGTGAAACAGTCAAACTACAACAAGTTCTACAGGCCGACATGCAGCTGCAAGTGAGTATTTTATCTCATCATGTTTCTTTAATGTGTGATGGTCCATCATGGTCATTTCATGATTTAATACAGTAAATATATACAGATTTCACCTTGAAGACAAAGGGCCCTATTTTACGCCGGCACAAAGCGCAAGGTGCAATGGATTTAATTTATTCAAGGTGTGTCCAAATCCTCCTTTGCCGTCTCCCTCCAGGGGTGCAAGTGATATTTTGCCCTGCCCCGCCCCCTGCGCCACCGGCGCAAAGTGACATACACCTATCAGGTGTGCCAAAGTGCCCTCATTAATTCACTGGTGAGTTTAGGCCAAACATGCAATAACCCAATCAGAAAGTCAGCTCTCATCACGTGTAAGAGGTAGGTGCACCAGCAGCACAAGCAGTGGCAGCAGATTTACAAGGAGGAAACAAAGAGAAAAGATTCCCAAAGTGAGGAGACAGATCTCCTGGTTCGAGAAGTGAAAGCGTGAGAGCGCACAATATATGGAGACAGCAGGACGTGTCCAAAGCAGCTTCATGTGTAAATAGTTTATTTTACATGAACACCTGCAAAAACCATCACAATAAATGAACCGCAAATGTCATGCAGATATGTAACTGGTTAGCTTTACACTGAAGCACCTTAAAATTGTGTTGTATTTTATAATTAATCATTACCTCCCACCTAATCCTCATCTCCTCCTCCAGTCCTCCTCCTCTGTCCCGCTATGAAACAATCAGAAAGAGTTTCTGAAGTTTGAAGTGTGCAAAATTACACACGAATATATCCAACCAGCTCTGACAGAAGCACACAGACCTTTTTCTCTCTGGGTCAGACTGGACTCATGCGGTCGTGTCTTGTACATTTTGTATGTTATAGATAATAATTGTTTAATCCTTGTTTTTCTGGATCACAACAAACAGGCAGACACAAACACTACAGCTATTAATATAATAATAATATATATAATAAATAGCCGTGCGCGTGTGTGTATCTTTTAAGATAAACTCACTAATAAGGAAAAAGAAATTATTTGTAATTAAAGCTGCAAGCAGCGTTGAACGAGCCCTCGCGACCCCGCGCAACTCGGGCTGCTTGCGGCCTCGTGGCCTGATTCGTACCAGTCAAATAAGCTCTGAATTTTTACAGCCTTCAGACATCATAGGAGGAATGTGATGTCACTTCCTGTCTCCACTAGGTGGCACAATGAGTCTGACTCCTGAGTGTCATGTAGATGTGTTCAGGTTGGGACTTTTAGCATACTTGTGAAGTTTGGAGCAGATTTGACTATTCAGTCCCATGTTATAACAGTTTCGTATTTCATGGCGAGACATCCCAAGTTGACGCCACGCCACACCCACACCACTCAACGCTGACCAATTCTATGAATAACTTTTGATCACACACTTGTCTATATGGTACACACCAGTTTTGAAGTAAATCGGATCATTTGTGGAGGAGTTTGTTTAGCCACACCCACTTATGAAATTAATATCATATGCTCCGGGCAGGACCAGTAACAAACATATTAAGATTCAGGAAGATTCGACTAAGTAAACTAAAGTTATATTCACTTCCCGTGTTTTGGCGAAACATCCACCTCCGCCATGCCATCAGGGCAGCAGCGTTTGATGAGACAACATGGTCTTCATAATATAGCATGACCAACATCAAATTTGAGTTAAATATGGTCAATGTGGTCAGAGCAGCACCTCAAAGTCTAAAACATGGTATTTCCTGTCACCACCGCGGGGGTATGAAAATTATGGAATATTTTAATATGGATGTGTTCAGGGCGGGACTATTATCAAAAATCTGAAGTTTGGTGCAGATTGGACCATTTATGCTAAAGTTATAGCAATTTCGTGTTTCATGGCGAGACATCCAAAGTTGACGCCACGCCACACCCACACCCATACCGTTCAACGCTGACCAATTCTGTGAATCAGATTTGATCACACACTTGTCTATATGGTACACACCAGTTTTGAAGTCAATCGGATCAGTTGTGGAGGAGGAGTTTATTTAGCCACGCCCACTTATGAAATTAATATCATATGCTCAGGGCAGGACCAGTGACAAACATATTAAGATTCAGGAAGATTCGACCAAGTAAACTGAAGTTATGTTCACTTCCTGTGTTTTGGCGAAACATCGACCTCTGCCGCGCCATCAGGGCAGCAGCGTTTGATGAGACATCATGGTCTTCACAATATAGCATGACCAACATCAAATACGAGTTGAATATGGTCAGTGTGGTCAGAGCAGCACCTCAAAGTCTAAAACATGGTATTTCCTGTTGCCAGCAGGGGGCGCTATGACAATTACAAAATTTCTGCATGTAGATGTGTTCAGGGCGGGACTATTATCAAGCATGTGAAGTTTGGTGAAGATCGGACCATTTATGGTAAAGTTAACAATTTAATGTTTCATGGCGAGACATCAAATTTCGCCACCACCTCACGGCCACGCCCTTCAACAAGAGCGTAATCTTTTAATAACTTTTGATCACAACCTTGTCTAGATGGCACACAGTGACTTTGAAGCCGTTCTGATTAATCCTGGAGGAGGAGGAGTTCAAATACAATGTGTGGAAATCACGCCAAAATGACACGTGAAAATCAAAGTGGCCGACTTCCTGTTTGCAGTAGACCAATGGTGCAAAAGACCTTTTTGTGCGTCTGGACAAGATACACATGTGTACCAATTTTCATCTTCCTACTCCAAAAAAACCCCTATGGAGAGGGGCTTTTGAACATTTCAAGGGGCGCTATAGAGGCATTTTGCCCCGCCCATGGGCAACGCCCCTATCAGATGTAAGAGGTTGCCATTCTTGACTGGTGTATCAATTTTCATGATGATATGACTTCATTAAAGCCATCAAAACAGCAAACGTACTTTCATGGCGAAGGATCAATATTCGCCACGCCGCCACACGGATGCCATTACTCATAGCTTTGCAGCCTTCATGATGTCGCTTCACCAACTTGTTCTGCATGTTTTAGAAGTAGAATGAAGTTGATGGGGTCAACTATGTGGCATCAGTACATGTTAAAGTAAAAACAGGTCATTTCCTGTTACCACCGGGGGGCGCTATGAGTTAGGTGGAAAGTCAATATATGGTTACATTCCCTCATCATGTCCAACAAGTTTGAAGCTGTAACCATGAAGTATGTGGGCGTGACAGCCGTTCGAAGCGAAACGGCACGCTCCAAAACAGTCGCCAAAGTTTGTCGAGCCCTAGCAGCCACGCCCTTTGACCTACAGAAATTCTTTTAATAACTTTTGATCAGCATGGGGTCATGATGACGTGTACCAAATTCGAAGACGATTGGATGAAATCCCTAGGATGAGTTCGTTCAAATGCAAGTAGTGGAAATCGCAAAAAAAGGCCAAAATCGGCCCCTTTTTTGACACTTCAAATCAAAATGGCCGACTTCCTGCTGACATTTCACCACGACGTTAAGAGACTTTTTTGTGTGTCTTGGCATGATAAATATGTGTACCAAATTTCGTGAGCCTACGACAAATAAACCCAAATGCGGAGGGTCTTTTGAAAGTTTGTAGGGGGCGCTATTTCGCCATTTCGCGTCGACCTTGTGCGCACATCCCAAAATATCGAATTTCGGATCTGGCCGGACGACTTTGCAAAGTTTGGTGAGTTTTTGAGCATGGGAAAGGGGCGAAATTGGGGCTTGAAAACCGTAAAGAATAATAAACAATAAACAGAGCGATTTCAAGAGGGTCCTCGTCAGACGACTACGTCGTCGCTCAGGCCCTAATTATAAAGCCTAATAAATCTAAACAGACCTGTAAAGTGCACACAGGATCCCAACTGTCAGATCGTCTTTATCAGATGAGTCAGCATGACAGCTGTTTGTGTCTGCCTGTTTGTTGTGATCCAGAAAAACAAGGATTAAACACTTAAGATCTGTAACATACAAGACACAATATTTGACCGCACGAGTCCTGCCCAACCCGGAGAGGAAAAGGTCTGTGTGCTTCTGTCAGAGCTGGTTGGATATATTCGTGTGTAATTTTGCACACTTCAAACTTCAGAAACTCTTTCTGATTGTTTCATAGCGGGACAGAGGAGGAGGACTGGAGGAGGAGATGAGGATTAGGTGGGAGATAAATTATAAAATACAACACAATTTCAAGGTGCTTCAGTGTAAAGCTAACCAGTTACATATCTGCATGACATTTGCGGTTCATTTATTGTGATGGTTTTTGCAGGTGTTCATGTAAAATAAACTATTTAAACTGTCTCCATATATTGTGCGCTCTCACGCTTTCACTTCTCGAACCAGAAGATCTGTCTCCTTGCTTTGGGAATCTTTTCTCTTTGTTTCTTCCTTGTAAATCTGCTGCCACTGCTTGCGCTGCCGGCTCACCTAGCTCTTACACGTGATGAGAGCTGACTTTCTGATTGGTTTATTGTATGTTCGGCCTAAACTCACCAATGAGAGCACTTTGGCACACCTGATAGGTGTATGTCGCTTTGTGCTGGTGGCGCAGGGGGCGGGACAGGGCAAAATATCACTCGCACCCCTGGAGGGAGACGGCAAAGGAGGATTTGGACACACCTTGAATAAATTAAATCCATTGCGCTTCAGAGATAGGGCTCTAAGGCCCAAGTGGTTTTTACTCCAGTGCGCTGAGCACAAGATAGCAAACGCGCTGGGCCACACCTTCGTTTTGCCTTCATGTTTAGATCTCCCGCCCATGGCGGAACAGACCAGGCACAAATGAATTTGCTGTCTTGTAGACATGGCAAAAATTGCACTTGCGCTGGTGTAAGATAGCAAAGTCACTTGCACTGGCAGCGCAACGGCACTGTGCCAGGTGTAAGATAGGGCCCAAAGACTCAGTTGTAGAGCTGCAACAATTAATCAATTATTAATCGATTGGAAAATGAATCTGCATTTATTTTGATCTTTTATTTATCAATCTGAGTTATTTTTAAGAAAAAAACTCCAAGTTCTCTGATTTCAGCTTCTACAATGTGAATATTTTCTGGTCTCTTTGCTCGTCTCTGACAGTAAACTGACATTTTATGGACCAAACACTAACTTGATAAATAAAGAAAATGATTGACAGATTGATTGATAATGAAAATAATCATCACAGACTTTTTCAGAATCAAAAATGACTTGATGGATGAAAAAATGTTTTGGCCAAAAAAAATATTACAACAGGAAAGATAAATAAAGACATATAAGATATGTAAAGACGTGGAAAGACGTGAAGACATAAAGACATATAAAGATATGTAAAGACGTGTGAAGACATAAAGACATATAAAGATATGTAAAGACGTGTGAAGACATAAAGACGTATAAAGATATGTAAAGACGTGAAAAGACACGTGAAGACATAAAGACGTATAAAGATATTAAAAGACGTGAAAAGACGCGAAGACATAAAGACGTATAAAGATATATAAAGACGTGAAAAGACGTGAAGACATAAAGACATATAAAGATATGTAAAGACGTGAAAAGACATAAGACGTATAAAGATATGTAAAGACGTGAAAAGACACGTGAAGACATAAAGACGTATAAAGATATATAAAGACGTGAAAAGACACGCGAAGACATAAAGACGTATAAAGATATATAAAGACGTGAAAAGACGTGAAGACATAAAGACGTATAAAGATATATAAAGATGTGAAAAGACGTGAAGACATAAAGACATATAAAGATATGTAAAGACGTGTGAAGACATAAAGACGTATAAAGATATGTAAAGACGTGAAAAGACCGTGAAGACATAAAGACGTATAAACATATATAAAGACGTGAAAAGACACGCGAAGACATAAAGACGTATAAAGATATATAAAGACGTGAAGACATAAAGACGTATAAAGATATATAAAGACGTGAAAAGACGTGAAGACATAAAGACATATAAAGATATAAAGACTGAAAAGACGTGAAGACATAAAGACTATAAAGATATGTAAAGACTTGAAAATAGACATAAAGACGTATAAAGATATGTAAAGACGTGAAAAGACATAAAGACGTATAAAGATATGTAAAGACGTGAAAAAGACGCGTGAAGACATAAAGACGTATAAAGATATATAAAGACGTGAAAAGACACGCGCAGACATAAAGACGTATAAAGATATATAAAGACGTGAAAAGACGTGAAGACATAAAGACGTATAAAGATATATAAAGACGTGAAAAGACGTGAAGACATAAAGACATATAAAGATATGTAAAGACGTGTGAAGACATAAAGACGTATAAAGATATGTAAAGACGTGAAAGACACGTGAAGACATAAAGACGTATAAAGATATATAAAGACGTGAAAAGACACGCGAAGACATAAAGACGTATAAAGATATATAAAGACATGAAAAGACGTGAAGACATAAAGACATATAAAGATATGTAAAGACGTGAAAAGACGTGAAGACAAAGACATAAAGATATATAAAGACGTGAAAAGACATGTGAAGACATAAAGACGTATAAAGATATATAAAGACATGAAAAGATATATAAAAGACGTGAAAAGACGTGAAGACATAAAGACGTATAAAGATATGTAAAGATGTGAAAAGACGTGAATACAAAGACGTATAAAGATATGTAAAGACGTGAAAAGACATGTGAAGACAAAGACGTATAAAGATATATAAAGACATGAAAAGACACGTGAAGACATAAAAACGTATAAAGATATATAAAGACATGAAAAGACGTGAAGACATGAAGACATATAAAGATATGTAAAGACGTGAAAAGACGTGAAGACATAAAGACAAAGATATGTAAATATGTGAAAAGACATGTGAAGACAAAGACATATAAAGATATGTAAAGACGTGAAGACATAAAGCTATGTAAAGATGTGAAAAGACATGTGAAGACAAAGACGTATAAAGATATGTAAAGACGTGAAGACATAAAGACATATAAAGATATGTAAAGACGTGAAAAGACATGTGAAGACAAAGACATAAAGATATATAAATACATGAAAAGACGTGAACACATAAAGATATATAAAGACATGAAAAGACATGTAAAGACGTGAAAAGACGTGAAGACATAAAGACGTATAAAGATATGAAAAGACGTGAAGACATAAAGACGTATAAAGATATGTAAAGAGTGAAAAGACGTGAAGACATAAAGACGTATAAAGATATGTAAAGACGTGAAAAGACGTGAAGACATAAAGACGTATAAAGATATGTAAAGACATGAAAAGACGTGAAGACAAAAAGACGTATAAAGATATGTAAAGACTTGAAAAGACGTGAAGACATAAAGACATGAAGATATATAAAGACATGTGAAGACAAAGACGTATAAAGATATTTAAAGACGTGAAAAGACGTGAAGACATAAAGACGTATAAAGATATGTAAAGACGTGAAAAGACATGTGAAGACAAAGACATAAAGATATATAAATACATGAAAAGACGTGAACACATAAAGATATATAAAGACATGAAAAGACATGTAAAGATGTGAAAAGACGTGAAGACATAAAGACGTATAAAGATATGAAAAGACGTGAAGACATAAAGACGTATAAAGATATGTAAAGAGTGAAAAGACGTGAAGACATAAAGACGTATAAAGATATGTAAAGACGTGAAAAGACGTGAAGACATAAAGACGTATAAAGATATGTAAAGACATGAAAAGACGTGAAGACAAAAAGACGTATAAAGATATGTAAAGACTTGAAAAGACGTGAAGACATAAAGACGTATAAAGATACGTAAAGACGTGAAAAGACGTGAAGACATTAAGACATAAAGATATATAAAGACGTGAAGACAAAGACGTATAAAGATATATAAAGACGTGAAAAGACATGTGAAGACATAAAGACGTATAAAGATATGTAAAGACGTGAAAAGACGTGAAGACAAAGACATAAAGATATATAAATACATGAAAAGACGTGAAGACATAAAGATATATAAAGACATGAAAAGACATGTAAAGACGTGAAAAGACGTGAAGACATAAAGACGTATAAAGATATGAAAAGACGTGAAGACATAAAGATGTATAAAGATATGTAAAGAGTGAAAAGAATGAAGACATGAAGACGTATAAAGATATGTAAAGACGTGAAAAGACATGAAGACATAAAGACGTATAAAGATATGTAAAGACGTGAAAAGACGTGAAGACATAAAGACATATAAAGGTATGTAAAGACGTGAAAAGACATGTGAAGACAAAGACGTATAAAGATATGTAAAGATGTGAAAAGACGTGAAGACATAAAGACATGTAAAGACGTGAAAAGACGTGAAGACATAAAGACGTATAAAGATATGTAAAGACGTGAAAAGACATGTGAAGACATAAAGACATGTAAAGACGTGAAAAGACATGTGAAGACAAAGACGTATATCCATCCATCCATCCATCCATCTTCTTCCGCTTATCCGGGTCCGGGTCGCGGGGGCAGCAGTCTAAGCAGGGATACCCAGACTTCCCTCTCCCCAGACACTTCCTCCAGCTCTTCCGGGGGAATCCCGAGGCGTTCCCAGGCCAGCCGAGTGACATAGTCCCTCCAGCGTGTCCTGGGTCTTCCCCGGGGCCTCCTCCCGGTGGGGCATGCCTGGAACACCCTCCCAGGAAGGCGTCCAGGAGGCATCCGGTATAGATGCCCGAGCCACCTCAGCTGGCTCCTCTCGACATAAAGACATGAAAAGACATGTGAAGACATAAAGACGTATAAAGATATGTAAAGACGTGAAAAGACATGTGAAGACATAAAGACATATAAAGATATATAAAGACGTGAAAAGACATGTGAAGACATAAAGACGTATAAAGATATGTAAAGACGTGAAAAGACATGTGAAGACATAAATACGTATAAAGATATATAAAGACGTGAAAAGACATGTGAAAACATAAAGACGTATAAAGATATGTAAAGACATGAAAAGACGTGAAAACATAAAGACGTATAAAGATATGTAAAGACGTGAAAAGACGTGAAGACATAAAGACGTATAAAGATATGTAAAGACGTGAAAAGACGTGAAGACATAAAGACGTATAAAGATATGTAAAGACGTGAAAAGACATGAAGACATAAAGATGTATAAAGATACGTAAGGACATGACAAGACATGTGAAGACATAAAGACGTATAAAGATATGTAAAGACGTGAAAAGACGTGAAAAGACGTGAAGACAGAAAGACATATAAAGATATGTAAACAGAACTCCCTCTGCACAGCCAGTCTCAAGAATCAGGTGCTAGTCGGCTGCAGGAACATCTCAAATCAAATCATCAACATAAACCGTCGCACACTGAACTGAGTTACTGTGAAATATAAAGATATAAAGATATATAAAGACATCTCAAGATATATAAAGACATATAAAGACTATGGCTGCGCGCAATTAGTCGACTATACGATTAAACGTCCCCACCCTCACTAGCCTGCACCAGAAATATGTCGTTTAAACTATTTATTAATGTTTCATTCATGCATGATGTCAGTTATCTGTTGCCTCTAAGATTTTATGCAGCCGCCCGCCACTAGTCGGGGCTGCGGTGCTGTCAGACAGCAGCCCCTCTTGTCCAGTGTGTACGCCCCGATCGCCCAGGCAACCCCGGATGTTTATATCAGCAAAGTCAGACAGATGACAGCTTGTAAAACCAGCGCGGTTTGTCAGTGTTTTAATCAAGACAATGGAAATATTGTTGAATGTAGACTGTGACAGAATAAGCTGATATATATTCACTCGACTGGAGAAACGTGACCACATTAAGCACAGACACAGACATTTATTTATTTATTTATTAGATCCCCATTAGCTACTGAACTTAACAGCAGCTACTCTTCCTGGGGTCTCACCAGTTTCATCAACTGAAAAAGCAGCAAACATTAAATACATTTACATTATTTCACATTCATACTCACAAATACACATGACACAGACACCAGCTCAACACTTAAAACAAATAATACTGTTGCTCTACATACTGACAATTCATTTCAAAGTCACTATTAAGGATCACGTGACAATGTATTTTCTAAGTTACCATAATAGTAAAAGAAAGCAAATAGCTCAGTTTTACATCTCCAACCAGATGTATAAAGCACAACATATTAGCAGTAAAAAATAAAATAAAATAAAATAAAATACATAGTCATCATACTTGTTGGGTAAATAAAAACTATTTCAGCTTTTTCTTAAAACTCATAACATTACTTCTGAGACTAGAAAAAAAGGTAAATCATTCCATGCCAGCATTGCTCTGTAATGCATTGTTTTCTGTTTAAAATTAGTTCTACATCGGGGCAACACAAACCGGCCTTCCGACGACTGTCGAGTGAAATGATGATGAGTATCTGAAAAAAATTCTAAGGTCCTATACAATATTTCTGGTGTCTTTATTGTTATAATGTTTTTGATAAGACATATTAGTGAATATTGCACCCTACATCTGACGCTTAACCAAGCTAAACAATCATTCATTAATCTTACATTTGTTTGGTATGGGCATTGTAGGATTAAACGGGCTGCTTTATTTTGGGCCACCTGCAACCTATTCAAATTACTTCCTGTTGTACTAAACCAAATTACAGAACAATAGTCTAAATGTGACAGCACCAGTGCCTGCACCACTTGCTTTAATAAATGATTAGGCATTAATTTTCTGCAGCGTTTAATCACAGCCAAACCACTACCCATCCTTTTAACTATTTGATCTACCTGGTTGTTCCAGGACATTTGACTGTCTACGATAATTCCTAATAGTTTTACCTCCATAACTTGTTGTATCTCTGTGTCACCCAAAGATATGTGCAGCTTAGGTGCTTCTCTTAATGAATGTTTAGAACCTAGAACTATACATTTTGTTTTGCCCCTATTTAGAACCAGTTTATTTGGCTGCATCCATTTTTCTGTTAACTCTAATTCCTTATTTAATATTTTAGTCAATTCATCAGTTGTATATGCTGATGTATAAATTGTCGAATCATCAGCGTACACCGCAACAGTGGCATGATCCAAAATCAAAGGAAAATCATTAATAAATATTGAAAACAAAAGCGGCCCCAAAGAACTTCCTTGTGGCACCCCACAGCTCACAGCTTTCAGCTCAGAATAACTACCATTAAAGTATACTGTGCATTTCCTATCAGTCAAATAACTTTCAACCCATGCAACAGCAGATGGTTCAAAACCGTAACAGCGCAGCTTATTCAATAGCACACGGTGATCAAGAATGTCAAATGCTGCACTCAAATCAAGTAGTACAGAACCAACAATTTTTTTATCATCAATTTCCTTCATCCAATCGTCTGTCATCTGAGCAAGTGCTGTGGCTGTGGAGTGTCCTCTTTTGTATGCGTGTTGATACACTGAATTCAGCCCATTTTTACAGAAATAACTTTGAATTTGATCATATATTATTCGCTCCATTATTTTACTAAGGGCTGGTAATACACTGATTGGTCTACTATTCTTGCCCGAAAATGATTCTCCACTATTCTTTGGCAATGACATAAACCTGTAAACAGTGCAGCTGCTGCTGCTGCTGCTGCTGCTGCTGCTAGCACTGCTAACGTTAGCCACACTGTGTGGCAGACTGGCAGCTAACATCAGCTCTGGGTCTGTTTACCCGCAGACACTGTGATCCTCTTCGGTCTGAAAAGTTGAAGCATTTAGTGAGTTGTTGTCATGTTTTGTATGTTAATGTGTATGGTTTGTATTGCACAGTGCAAAGTAGCGCACATTTCAGCGGCATTTAAAGTACGATTTGGCAATTGTTGACTGTGATTAACAGCTTCAAATGGCTCTAAATAAAGAGTTTTTTTTTTTTTTTTTTTTTTTTTTTGGACAGTGTTTAACATTATCAATTAATAAATTCTGCTCAATTTGAACTGCTTTCCTGACTGTTTTCTTAGTGTTAGACTAGTCGACTAGTCTAAATTAAATTTTGCATTTAATCAACAGGGAAATTGGTCACCAGAACATCCCTAATAAAAACGTATAAAGATATATAAAGACATATAAAGATATATGAGGAAATATAAAGATATATAAAGATATATGAGGACATATAAAGATGTATAAAGATATATGAGGACATATAAAGATGTATAAAGATATATGAGGACATATAAAGATATATAAAGATATATGAGGACATGTAAAGATATATTAAGACATGTCAAGATATATAAAGATATGAGGACATGTCAAGATATATAAAGATATATGAGGACATATAAAGATATATAAAGATATATGAGGACATATAAAGATATATGAAGATATATGAGGACATATAAAGATGTATAAAGATATATAAAGATATATGAGGACATAAAGATATATAAAGATATATGAGGACATAAAGATATATAAAGATATATGAGGACATATAAAGATATATAAAGATATATGAGGACATATAAAGATATATAAAGATATATGAGGACATATAAAGATATATGAAGATATATGAGGACATATAAAGATATATGAGGACATATAAAGATATATGAAGATATATGAGGACATAAAGATATATGAGGACATATAAAGATCTATAAAGATATATTAGGACATATAAAGATATATAAAGATATATGAGGACATATAAAGATATATAAAGATATATGAGGACATATAAAGATATATTAAGATATATGAGGACATATAAAGATATATGAAGATATATGAGGACATATAAAATATATGAAGATATATGAGGACATATAAAGATATATAAAAATATATGAGGACATAAAGATATATAAAGATATATGAGGACATATAAAGATATATAAAGATATATGAGGACAAATAAAGATATATTAAGATATATGAGGACATATAAAGATATATAAAGATATATGAGGACATATAAAGATATATCAAGATAGATGAAGACATGTCAAGATATATAAAGATATATAAAGATGTAAAGATATATAAAGATAGATGAAGACATGTCAAGATATATAAAGATATATAAAGACATGTAAAGGTATATAAAGATAGATGAAGACATGGCAAGATATTTAAAGATATATAAAGACATGTAAAGATAAGAGAAATCTCAGTGTTAATCATGTGACCCACTTTTTTTTTTTTAGATGAATTTGATCTGTAGGTTCCTCATAAGCTCCTCATCTACTAGAACACTTCAAGAACGAGTACTGGAGACTCATATCAGCTCAGATTACCCAGAATGCCTCTGCTCTGACCCTCTGTCCTGTCCTGTCCTGTCCTGTCCTGTCCTGTGTGTCTCCTCAGGGCTCGTACTCTCTGCCTCAATCTGACTTCTACCTGCCCTACATGGACCTGCCCTACTGGCTGACTAACGGGAACTACCGCGTGCAGGGCGTGCTGGGTGCTCAGGGGAAAGAGCTGGGCTGCCTGAAGGTGGCGCTGTCGCTGCACTCTGACTGAGCCGATCACAGACAGCCACAGACCGTCAGGAGGGTTCAGGGTTTTCTTTACTTGCACACAACGATGATCAAAAACTGAGAATCAAAAAGCAGAAGTTGCACAAAGTTGAGAGTTTGATCAACTTCACAGTTTAAAAACAAGATGGAGAACGTTTCACTTCCTGTACGTTAACCTGTAGATTCTACTGCAGACGTCATTTTACCTGATTATTACATTTCAGCTGACGTTCCTCTGATCACCATCGCTGATTTCTGTAGCTGTAACTGATCACTTTACCTGCTGCAGGTGAGCAGGGCCTCGTTTAAAGAGACAACGTGACATAATAACTCATGACGTAATGAGAGACAGAGACGTTTTAAGAGCTGAAGAGTTTAATGAAACTGAGGAAAAAGACAAGTCCTTAAGAATTTAGTTTAATTCAGGCTCACAGTTTATTTAACCGAAGATGAAACGTAAAACTTTCTTCATTCTTTGATTTGACACGACATCAGTTCAGAACTGAACCAACCACGACCTCATCAGCACCAACGTCTGTCTGACAGTGCGTACGTCAGAGAAACATCACATTTTGATGAGTAATTTGCAGCATCATGTTAGGTTACATAAGTGTTTGATAAGTTGGGGATGTGCCTGTAAATCTGGGTGGATTTTGATTGGTTGTCAGCTTTTCTGTCTTTCATCAAATCACTCAGAAAATGATCCAACGATATTGTTCTCCTCCGCTGTAGTTTTAACATGAGCGTGGGATTTTAAATAGGACTTAGTTTTAATTCTTGGTGCGAACAGTCTGTAAAAGGAAAAAGGACTCGATGATGATCATTGAGTTTGTGCACAAATTAATTGTGAGGGAATTTTAATTTTCATCCTCAAATTATTGCCAGATTGATCCCTAGTTGAAAAATAGGTGCAAACATGTGAAAACAGGTAGAGCCTCCAGCTGTTTTCACGTTTGCACCTATTTTTCAATTGACAGCATCATGACAGGATTAATTTTTTACCATATTTTATGAACCAAACAACTAATCATTTAATCCTAAAAATGATGTTTCTTTTCATCCCAGATTCTCTCTGTTCTGACTTCTTTCCACAGTATTTGAAAATTAAAGATCAAATTTCACATTTTTGTATTTCTGTGCAGACTGTGACTCACCTGTGTGACCAGGAGGGGGCGACCTTTTCATTCCAAAAATTTAAAAATAATTTACTGAAGTGTTTGGTTTGCTCTCAAAGTGTTTCAGAAAAGTTCAGAAACGTTTCTTTTTCTTTTTCTTTTTTTTTACATAATGCCTTAAATTGTTTTGTGCTTTTTCTTCAGTGTGTGATGCTGGATTTGTTTTTTAAAAAGTTCTTTTGTTTCTTTGCTTCGATCTTTGTTGTTAAAAAGTTTGAAAAGGGTTTGGGTGTTTTGACAGTAGAAAGAAACTGATGGATGAATTAAGATAGTGACTGATGAATTAGAGATATTTGATTTTTTTTAAGGTTTTATTATTCTGACTGTTTATTTTAATAAGTGCCTGAAAATGAAATAAAAAAGAGAGTTAAGGTTGATATTAGTTATTGGATATTAGTTCTGAATTTAATTTGAATATAAATGTTTCATTTGTTTTCTACTGTGTTGATAACAATGATGATAAATGATGTTTGTGATTATTTCCACACTGTGAACAGTTTTTAATAAACTCATCACATAAATGGTCTTTTTCATGTTCAAAGTTATTTCAGTATTCATAAATAAAAAGTTTGCTGAGAGAAAATTCACCTTTGTGATGATAAATGAGTATATACAGTTTTAACAAGCTTCACAGTAATTTAATTCATATTTATGATTCTTATATTTAATAAAAACAGAAAGTTGAAACTGCAAACATGAAAGAGACTTGGACTTGTTTTTGTCTGAGGTTAAAGTACTGAGTTTACCTGTCAGTCACCTGACCTCCGTCAGTCACCTGACCTCTGTCAGTCAGTCACCTAACTTGAGTCCAAACTTTCCCTGCAGACGACAAATTCACAAACTCTCTGTATCAGTGTTTCTCAAACTGTTTTTTATCAAACCATCAGGATCTGATTAACAACAGACCTGATCAATAAATCTTTGGACAGTTCATTTGTGCATATATCCAGGTCCTGATCATTTTTATTGACATTTTTGCACTTTATATCATCTTGACACATTCATACACACATGTTAAATACTTAATAAAAGAGAAATGAATGAATTGGATATTATGACTTGGGTAAAGAAAAATAGGTGCGTTCGAGATGAGCCAGGCCTGCGCAGAATCGATCACTGGCAATTGTTGCACAATGCATGCCGGTTAGATTTGTGTCCAACTTGATCCCGACTTGCTCTGACGTCATGCACACGTGGGCAACGATAACCTCACGAGATCGAGGCGGCCGCAGTTTTCAGAGTCAGCTGCTCTCCACCAACTGCAAACATCTGACTGTCTTCTGATTGATGAGCTGACAGGCTCTGATTGGCTCTTAATTTTGACAACAAACACCACATGTATAAAATATAGAATTTCTGTGTAATTGTAACATTTAACACTGGATATATTAGTCTGATGTTGAGCGATTTTTGTTTTAATCTGTCAACAAGCAGATATATTGTGGCTCATAATAATAATAAAGTGTTTTTATATGTTAGTTATCAAAAGAACAGTTTCAGAGTGCTTTACAGGGCAGATAAAAGAACAGATGTTCCATGTAACAGAAGGAGGTTCTCCATTTCAGCTTCAATCAACGATCAAGAACACACTTTATCTCTTCTGCTATGACCGTGGTCCACAAACTACAGGTAACATACAGGTGATCTAACAGGTGATCTACAGGTAACCTACAGGTGATCTAACAGGATGTCAGTGTCTCTTCCTGTTTTGTTCTCTTAAGTCATGCTGGAAAACTGTCCGACTTCACTGCTGCTTTTTGTCTCCACTCTGCTGGGCTGCCTGATCTCATCTAGTCTCCAGGCGAGGCGCAGTTCATCTCAAACGCACCTAATAACACCCTTTAAAAACAGGAAAAGACACTGATGACATGTCAGATATAACGTCTTAAATCAGCAGCCTGCAGCTCCTCATGTGTCTCATGTGTCTCTGTCTGTCCTCTTCAGAGGCTCCCTGTGACTCTTAACGTTTTCATTTTCATTTATCATTGTTGTAAGTTGATGAAAAAGTTGAGACAACTCAACATTTCAAGGCAACAATACAAGAGATTTTAAGTTTTGAAAAAGTTTTACCAACTACTGACTTTTTTTCAGATAATTTACTTTTCTTCTTCAGATGCATTTAAATCTTTGAGTTTCAGAAACCATAAAGATTGTTTTTAAACAATTCAAGTGATTCAAGTGAAAGTGAATGATGGTTACATTTTGAAATACATTTTCTTAAGTTTGTAAAACTCAAAGATTCAAGTTTATCTAAAGAAGAAAATTATAGGTCAGCAAAACTTTTTACATTTTATTTCTAAACTTCAGAGTTTGAGTTGAGCTCTAAACTCACTGTGTCGAGTCCAACAGAAAAAGACTCGAGTTCAACAAATCAGCAGCTCCAAGTTTCACCACCAGGTGACAGCGTTTCATCTGAAATCGGCAGAGTTCAAACTGAGACACAAACAGAGAAACTGAGCAGCTGCTGTTCCTGTTCCATCAGAGGAGCTGTTAGTCCTACACAACACCACGACAAAGAACACCAGACCCACAAATACACAAATAACACACAAACACGTCCGTTTCTTTGTGATGAAATCATAAAAACACATTGTTCTGCAAGCAAACTTTGAATGTGGCTCTTATCAAACTCAGTCATGTGATCAGCTCACACTGCAGGTTTCAGCTGTTTTTACCGAATTTATAATATACAGTTTTGTTATTTAGTGCAGCTGCAGCGTGGAACAACATGCAGAACAATTTCAAGTTTTTTATCTGTAGGATCATTTAAATCTTTAACTGTCACATTTTACTTCCAGGTCGTCCTGTTTTAGTTGATTCATACGCCTTAATTTTTAACTGTTTAAATTTATTATTGATGTTTTTATGTATTCTTATTTTTTGTGGCTTTTACTGTTTTTTACTTCTTGTTGTCACTTTTATGTGAATTTCTTTTTTGAGTTTTTGTGTCTGTGAGCTTTTATTTGATTTTTTAATTAGATAGTTTTACTCGGCTGCAGTGTAAATGAAGTCTCTGCCTCGATGTACTTCTGAGTTTAAATAAAGGTTGAATTAAAAAAATGACACAAACACAGTTTAAAGTGTGGACTCGTGTTTTCAGACTCTGCAGCTGAGAACGTTCACAGGAAGCAGCAAAGAAAACAGAAAACAAAAGGAGGAAAGTGAAGAATACACACGTCCTCCACATGAAGTCGAGCAGTCGGACGACACTGAGGAGACGACCTGAGTGTAAAACCTGCAGGTCAGACTGCTGTTATGATGCTGTTATGATGCTGTAATGATGCTGTTATAATGCTGTTATGATGCTGTAATGATGTTGTTATGATGCTGTTATGATGCTGTAATGATGATGTTATGATGCTGTAATGATGCTGTTATAATGCTGTTATGATGTTGTTATGATGCTGTTATGATGCTGTAATGATGCTGTTTTGACGCTGTTATGATGCTGTTATAATGCTGTTATGACACTGTAATGATGTTGTTATGATGCTGTAATGATGCTGTAATGATGCTGTTATGACGCTGTTATGATGCTGTTATAATGCTGTTATGACACTGTAATGATGTTGTTATGATGCTGTTATGATGCTGTCCACAGACTGCAGGGAACCCGTCTCAATCTCAACTGTGCTTAAAGAAAAAAAGGCAAATTTATTTACATCATACGTTTCACACACAGACACCAGTTTTTACTTTTTATAGACTGAGACGTCGATCAATCAGCCATGAAAATAATCTGCAGATCAATAAATAAAGAAAACAATCGTTAGCTGCAGCTCAATGAGAAATAACATCAAAGCAACAAACAGACATGAATGAAACTACAAGTACAGCCTGTCCGTTCATCATGACCCCGCCCCCTGCTGCTGCGTTTCAGCAACAGAAGTATCGTCTCCTCCGATCATCCAGACGAGTTTTCAAATGAAATGTTTTACCAGCAACAAAATCACCAAAACATCAGAACCAATGTTCCACCGGTCTAATCACGTCGTTCAGAATTCTGACAGGCTCACGACTGTTTAAGAGAGAACAATGGCATCTGCAATGTGTTCTACGAGTTGACCTGCTGCTGTGGTCCAACGTACCTCTGCTGACAAACTGCAGTTTAGAACATTCAGCTGGAGAACAGTTTAGAACATGCAGCAGCAGGAGAACAGTTTAGAACATGCAGCAGGAGAACAGTTTAGAACATGCAGCAGTAGAACAGTTTAGAACATGCAGCAGGAGAACAGTTTAGAACATGTAGCAGTAGAACAGTTTAGAACATGCAGCAGGAGAACAGTTTAGAACATGTAGCTGGAGAACAGTTTAGAACATGCAGCAGTAGAACAGTTTAGAACACGCAGCAGCTGGAGAACAGTTTAGAACATGCTGCAGGAGAACAGTTTAGAACACACAGCAGCTGTAGAACAGTTTAGAACATGCAGCTGGAGAACAGTTTATAACAAGCAGCTGGAGAACAGTTTATAACATGCAGCAGCTGGAGAACAGTTTAGAACACGCAGCAGCTGGAGAACAGTTTAGAACATGCAGCAGGAGAACAGTTTATAACATGCAGCAGCTGTAGAACAGTTTAGAACATGCAGCAGGAGAACAGTTTATAACATGCAGCAGGAGAACAGTTTATAACAAGCAGCTGGAGAACAGTTTATAACATGCAGCAGCTGGAGAACAGTTTAGAACACGCAGCAGCTGGAGAACAGTTTAGAACATGCAGCAGGAGAACAGTTTATAACATGCAGCAGCTGTAGAACAGTTTAGAACATGCAGCAGGAGAACAGTTTATAACATGCAGCAGGAGAACAGTTTATAACAAGCAGCTGGAGAACAGTTTATAACATGCAGCAGCTGGAGAACAGTTTAGAACATGCAGCAGGAGAACAGTTTAGAACATGCAGCAGCTAACCTGAGCACCGTCCTGAGAGTTGACTGGAATTTTTTCAGTCAGCAGGGTGAAAAAATGTAAAATGTGAAAGAGAAGAAAGAAGAAGTTCTCCTTGACGTTCTCTGACCTGCACGGCTGCGTTCTCAGGTCGAATCTGAGCGACAGGATCAGGATCTCGTTCACATTTGTTTTCAGCCTCTTTGAAGCTGCTCTGCTGATGAAAATCAGTTCCCAGTGTCTGGGTACGTTCATTAACTGGTTCTGTTGTGGTTCCATCGCAGATCAAAGATGGAACCTCCAGAGAACAAACAAACCACAACAAACAAATCAGGTTTGAGCTCTTACCTCTGCCCTCCTGTTGGTTTGTGTATTTGTGAAGAACTTTAATGTTCCTCACATTAATATTTAAATTAAAGCCAGCAGATAAACCTAAAGCAGGAGGCTTTTATTTTGAAAGACACATCCTGGTGTAACAGCTGAACCTGTCATGTGATCAATACTTTTAATTGATCCGAACATAAATTATTGCTTTTGTTCTTCTGACAGAGCAGATTGGAGCTGGTTAACTGGTGTGTGTGTGGTGGGTGGGTGGGGGGGGGGGGGGGGGGGGGGGGGGGGGGGGGGGGGGGCATCTGCAGAACACTTGTTCTCTTAATCTCACACAGGAAGTTCTGGAGAACCACAGAGATGATGATGATGCGGTTTCACTGAAAGGATGTGGAAGCATGTGGACACCAGACACACACACACAGAGAGAACCTTTAAAAGCATCAGTGGGTCAAAATGACTCATTTCAATAATTTAAAAATAATTTTCTTTTACATTTTTGTGGATCAGTGCCAACATGAATTGATGCTAATTTATGTTGCGTTGTATCAACTATACTAATACAGTCATATTGATTTAAATGAATATTTTAGAAATAAAAAGTGGTACGAGGTAAAGGAACACCTTTAAACAGCCACTTGGATCCATTAGAAATATGTATTGGTTATTGAGACTTTTATGAGTAAAATAAACGTGTCAGATGTGTTGTCACTTGTTTGAGGTTCAAACTTTTTTCTTACACTGCACTTAAAAAAGGATCATATTTTGACAGTTTTCAGAACTTTTCCTCACTCAGAACAAACTAAGGAGACAGAATCAGTTGAGTTTGTTTGTGTTGCAGTTTTTGTGAAGTGCAACTGAACTGTGAACGAGATCAGGAGAGAGTTTAGATGTAAAAGTAAGAATAAAGAAGTAACAGACGTGGAGAGCTGGACTGTCTCCTCAGAGAGACGACCAGAGGACAGTCTGCAGGCGTCTTAAATCCAGGTGAGCCAGCTGGTACCGGTGTGTCACGTCTCCAATGATGAGTCTCTGACTTTGACTCCGCCCACAGACAGCTTGCTGCAAAACCTGCAGAAATAAAAAGACACTCAACAACAACACAGAGGACAAACCGCAGAGTGACACAATCATTTATTTAAAAAACTGTTTATAACTGAAATCATGCAGCTTCTGTTCTTCAAACTTCTGCTGTGTTCTTAAAAAATAGGTCCAAAACATGTTTGGACCTATTTTTTAAGTCGTTCCTGTAAAGATTATTGTCCTTATTGACCAAAGACGTCTTGGTTCGTCTTCCACTGTCACCAACTCTGGTTTGGTCCAAATAAATCCTTCATTCACGGCGTGAAGCAGCGAGCGGTGCAGGTGATGCTGGACAGGAGGACGAACACGTGGACCAGCTGGTGAAACACACTCTTGCAGGCTGATAGAGGAGTTTAGTGCAGCAGACTGACCCGTAAAATAAGAACGAATCGTCGAATATTTGTACTGAACGGCCAAATCTGATTCAGCTGAAGCAAACAGAGTCAGCCCTCATCGTTTAATACGTCTGGACGGTTCTCACCTTCATTCCAGAGCTGACTGAGGCATTTCATGTTTGAAGATTTTGGCAACAAGTTCAGGGAAAAAACAGAAAATTTGATCCCTGCTGAGATACACACACACACCTACAGATATAAACTGATCAGCACAGACGTGCACTCATAGATGTTTACATGTGCTGTAATATTTATTTAATGTGTGTTTGTGTGCATGCGTGCGTGTGTGTGAGGAGGTCAGTAGGTCTGGGTGAGGAGGAGGAAGATCCACAATCACAGGAAGAACCGATCAACCCTGCAGACGAACACGCAGAGCTGCAGCAGTTTCCTCCTCCTACAGGTCAGTGTGTCGCTGTCAGTCTCTTCGTTTAGAACAAAAGAATACATTAAGTTTATTTCTATTTATTAGAACATTATTGTAAAGATTTCATCTGAAGCAGATTTGACTTTAAGATGTAAAATCAGTCTTGTTCCTACTCAGTTCTCATCTGCATCAGGTGTTTTTTACTCCAAACAAACAGGAAACGTGTCATCATCACTTCTTCTTCTTTCTTCTTCTTCTTCTTCTTCTTCTTCTTCTTCTTCTGCAGAGAAACAAGCTGCCAGACGTTCAGCTCAGAGACAAACATAACAACATCTGAGAGAAGGAAGACACCACCGAGATCACCGTCCGAGTTTGTTCATCTTCACGCATCTGTTTGTTACGTGCACAGAAAAATAATATGAGAGCTCCACCTGTTCTCACATGTTTGGACCTATTTTTCAACTGCGATCAATCTGGCAATAATTTTTCCAATAATTGATCAGTTGTAAAGGTTTTGCAAATCATTACATTCTGTTTTGTTTTTTTGTTTTTTTTTATGTGTCACAGTGTCCCAAACCTTTTGGAACTGGGGTTGTAATATTTGCTTTCCTGTATGTTTTTTTCTCTTTACCTCCCCACTCCTCTCCTCCTCTCTCTGCAGGACATCCTGTCTCTGTCCTCCACCATCAGGCTGTTTCCTCTGACAGGAAACTTATCCACAGATGCAGGAGAGCAGGCGAGGGAGGAGGAGGTGAGGAGGAGAGAAGGAGGAGAGGAGGAGAGAAGTCTGCAGAAATGTTTAAGGAAGAGAAAGAAGGGTGGAGAAGTAAAGGAGGTGATGAAGAGGAGGAAGGAGAGGGGAGGGGTCAGAGGTCAACATGTAGAACAATAGAGCTGGAGGTGAACAGGTTCAGCACGGTCACTGATTGGGTGTCAACAGACACGTGTCATCAGCTGTTGTCATGTGGGGTCCACCAATCAGACGAAGGTTCTGACAGAAAGGACGGTCTGAAGGTCATGTTGAGGTGAACGAGGGTGTTAAAGGAATATTACACGTTTCCATCAATTTATCTTCATTCACCAGCATGATGGGGTGAGGTTCACCACTTTGTGAAAAAACTGCAGGAATTTATAGATTTCACCATCTACAATCCATAATATCATGAAAAGATTCAGAGAATCCAGAGAAATCTCTGCACGTAAGGAACAAGACTGAAAACCAACACTGAATGTCTGTGACCTTTGACCCCTCAGGCAGCACTGCATTAAAAACTGCATTAAAAACCTACATCATTGTATAAAGGATACTACATGGGCTCAGGAACACTTTGGAAAACCGTTGTCAGTAAACACAGTTTGTCTCTGCATCTACAAATACAAGTTAAGAGAAAGACATATATCAACAACATCCAGAAACACTGCAGACTTCTCTGGGCCCGAGCTCATCTGAGATGGACTGACGCAAAGTGGAAAAGTGTGCTGTGGTCATTAATGCTGAAAGCTTCATACAGGATTCAGAGACACATATGCTGCCATCCCTGACGTCTGTCTCAGAGACGTCCCTGATTATTTCAGAGAGACGATGCTGAGACACATTGTGGACGTGTTTCAACAGTGTGTCTTCATAGTAAAAGAGTTCAGGTACTAGACTGACCTGCCTGCAGTCAAATCAAATCAAATCAAATCAAATTTTATTTATATAGCGCCAATTCACAACAAAGTTGTCTCAAGACACTTTACAAATAGAGTAGGTCTAGACCACACTCAATAATTTTGTTTACATCCGACAGTTGAAACAACTCCCCCATAAGCAAGCACTTTGGCGACAGCGGCGAGGAAAAACTTCCTTTTAACAGGCAGAAACCTCGGACAGATCCATGACTCATGGTGGGCGGTGATCTGACGGCACCGGTCGGGTTGAGAGGGAAAGAGGAAAAGGGGAAGCAAAGAGGGAGTGGGATAGGAGGTAAGAGAGAGACAAAAGACAGAGACGACGTAGAGAACTAGTACAGACAGAACATCAATAGTAAAATACAGTATGAGGGACTGCTGAGTACATAATAAATAATTGTACTGTATGCAAATAATAAAATTCTAAGTAAATATAGATGTTACAATAAATATAATAAAAATAATGCAATAATATAGGCAGATCAACAAACACACAGATTGACTGATGTGGGCTGATGATCTGACGGGAGTCTTAGAGTAATCAGCAAAGGGGAGATAGAGGTGAGGTGAGGTGATGATAGAGCAGAAAGAACATAGGAAGTATGCAGTGTAGTGAAAAAAGAGAAAACTACGGGTGGAAAATCAAGTCATAACAGGCTATTAATTAAATATGGTACAATTAAACATTAAAACACTGGGGGAATAGGGGAGTGATATAAACAGGGGAGGTTCAGCTGTGATCTGCGATCCATGCCAGCAGCCATAAATCCATATGACAAGCAGAAAACTAGGGGAAGGTCAGGTCAAACACTAATGGGCCATCCTAAAATATAAGAATGAAGAAAGAGAAGGTTTTGAGAGTCACAGCCTTAAATATGAGTTGGGCTGGTAGGAATGGCTAGCCTACAAGCTTATAAACAGGAGTAATTTGGGAAAATGGTGTTCCAACAGGATGAGGAGGGGGCTTGATAACTGAAAGCTCTGGCTCCCAATCTACTTTTGGAGATCTTTGGGACCACCAGTAAGTCTGCATATTGAGACCTAAGTGTTCTAGTGGGATGGTAGGGCACTATAAGCTCTGTAAGATAAGATGGTGCCTGATCATTAAGCGCTTTGTATGTAAGGAGAAGGATTTTGAATTCTATCCTAGATTTTACAGGTAGCCAGTGCAGTGAAGCTAATACCGGAGTAATATGCTCTCTTATCCTAGTTCCTGTTAGTATACGAGCCGCAGCATTTTGAATCAACTGCAGACTCTTTAAAGACTTATTGCTGCAGCCCGATAATAACGCATTGCAGTAGTCTAGCCTAGAAGTAACAAATGCATGGACTAGTTTTTCTGCATCCGTTTGAGACAGGATGTGCCTGATTTTCTTGATATTGCGGAGGTGAAAAAAGGCAGTCCTTGAGATTTGTTTAATATGGGAGTTAAAGGATAAATCCTGATCAAAAATAACCCCCAGATTCCTTACAGTAGTGCTGGAGGCTAAAGTAAAGCCATCTAGTGTAGCTATATCACTGATTAGTTTGTTTCGGTGATGTTTAGGGCCAAGTATGATAACTTCAGTCTTATCTGAGTTGAGAAGCAGAAAATTGTGGGTCATCCAGATCTTAACATCCTTCAGACAAGCTTGCAGTTTGTCTAACTGATTTGTTTCATCAGGTTTTATCGATAAATATAATTGGCTATCATCGGCATAACAGTGAAAGTTAATGGAGTGGTTTCTAATAATATTGCCTAAGGGAAGCATATACAGAGTGAATAAAATTGGCCCCAGCACTGAGCCTTGTGGAACTCCATAACTAACTTTACTATGCACAGAGGATTCATCATTAACGTGTACAAACTGGAAGCGATCTGATAAATAGGATTTAAACCAGCTTAGTGCTGTTCCTTTAATGCCAATTAAATGTTCTAGTCTCTGTAGTAAAATATGGTGGTCGATCGTGTCAAATGCTGCACTAAGATCTAACAGGACAAGTACAGAGACAAGACCTTTGTCCGATGCTAACAGAAGGTCATTGGTTACTTTCACCAGTGCAGTCTCTGTGCTATGGTGTACTCTAAAGCCTGACTGAAATTTCTCGAATAATTCATTGAGATGCAGAAAATCACACAGCTGATTTGCAACTGTTTTCTCAAGAATCTTAGAGAGAAAGGGGAGGTTCGATATAGGTCTATAGTTAGCTAAGACCTCGGGATCAAGAGTTGGCTTTTTAAGTAGAGGTTTAATTACAGCTAATTTAAAGGACTGAGGTACATAGCCTACTGACAAAGAGAGATTTATCATATCTAGTAGAAAAGTGCCGACTACGGGCAAACTTTCCTTAAGTAATCTAGTTGGGATAGGATCTAGGAGACAGGTGGATGGCTTTGATGAAGAAATAGTCGAGGTTAATTGTGGAAGATCAATGGGAGAGAAGGAGTCTAGATATACCTCTGAATCTGCAGCTATCTCTAAGGTTTCTGTGTTAGGGAATAAATGAATATTGGTAGGGGGCATAAGTTGATCAATTCTGTCTCTAATGGATGTAATTTTATCATTGAAGAAGCTCAAAAAGTTATTACTGCTGAGAGACAGAGGAATACATGGTTCAATAGAGCTATGACTCTCTGTCAGCCTTGCTACAGTGTTAAAAAGAAACCTGGGGTTGTTCTTGTTATCCTCTATTAATGATGAGTAATAGGCTGCTTTAGCATTGCGGAGGCCATTTCTATAGGTTTTAAGACTATCTTGCCAGGTTAATCGAGACTCTTCCAAATTGGTGGAACGCCATTTCCTTTCTAGTTTTCTTGATGCCTGCTTTAACGCACGGGTTTCAGAATTATACCAAGGGGCTTGCTTTCTTTGTTTTATAAACTTCTTTTTCAGGGGAGCAATAGAGTTAAGCGTAGTTCGCAAGGATCCTGCAGCATGATCGACAAGATGATCAACAGTCCAGACCTGTCTCCCATTGAAAATGTGTGGAGCATTATGAAGCACACCAAGACCAAACAGGACTGTTGAGCAGCTGAAGTCGTATATCAAGTAAGAATGAGAAAGAATTTCACTTTAAAACTTCAACAGTTAGTGTCTCAGTTCACAAACACTGACTGAGTGTTAAAAGAACAGCTGATGTATCACAGAGAGAAACATGCTGCTGTCACAATCTTCTCAGTTGAAAAATAGGTCTTTTTTGGATCTATTTTTCAACTAGTGATCAATCTGGCATTTTTTCCCAATAATCAATTAATTCTTTGGTTCATAAAATGTCAGAAAACGTCTCTCAAAGTCCAAGATGACGTCCTCAAATGTCTTATTTTGTCCACAAGTCAAAGATCTTCAGTTTACTGTCAGAGAGGAAGAAAGAAACCATTCTATTTTCTGTTTATTTCTGTTTTACATCCCAACTTTTTCTGGAACTGTTGTTTGTAATTTGTTGGTCAGTTTGTAGTTTTTGAACAATGGAGCACCACAGAAGAAGAAGATTAGTATCAGACTTGAATGCACTCTTACCATCAGAATATCTGCAGACTGGTCCTTTAAGTTGTTTAAACAGAGCGACTGAGGAAAAATTAGATTTAATGAATTAATTTAGGTCACACAGCACGAAGATAATATCACACACACACACACACACACACACACACACACACACACACACACACACACACAAACTGTGTCCAACCCTCAAATCAACTGAAATATCATGGCGCTGCAGAAACACATCATATTTTAAGGAACAGATCATCAAATCACATCATACTGACGTGTTTTCAACAACTCTTTTTCTTTAAATATAACAACTTTTTTCTCCAAACAGAAGAAAAAGTGATACAACACATCTGATTTGATTTTATTCAGCGATAAAATTATACAAAATAAGACATACAGGTGCAAATAACTGTGACACTTCACACTCCAAATAATCCGTCAAGAAAACAGTTATCATTTACAAAACAAACAATCTGTTGAGCGTTTTAACCGTTAAATTGTGGTGCATGAGCCTTTGATTATTTTTGAATTGCTTCATGTAACTGTCAGGTTACATAGAAACTATTTTTCATATAATTTGTGATGTGCAGCTAGTTGTGTTGAGGCTGCTTCTTCTTGTATGATGGAAGATTTTAAAATGAACTGGTGACAAAAAAAGTGTCAAATGTGTCAAATGAGCTTTTTTAAAATGTGATTGGTGGAAAGCAGAGACAGTGTCCAGGTCAGAGAGTTGACTTTTATCTCACTGAAATGACACACACACTCAGATGTGTGTGTGTGTGTGTGTGTGTGTTGTGTGTGTGTGTGTGTTGTTGGTGTTATCAGCCGTGCTGGAGCAGAGAGCAGATTATACCCACAGACTGTAACAGTCAGCTTCATCACAAACTTAAATCAGTGCAGCTGCTGCAGATGTTTCTCATTCAGTTTGTTTGGAGGGTTTTTTTTTCCTTCTTGTAGAAAACTGAAACGTTTCTTTCACATGTTTCAGCAGCTAAAATAATCCCATAATACTCCATCTTCAGTTAAACATGAACTACTTCTGTGTTCCATCATTGACTTTGATTCATTTTTAAGTGCTGAAGTGAAGAAAGTTGAGTTGGAGCTCAGAGGAAACACACACACACACACACACAGATGGTGAATTAATCAGAAACACACTCTCTGTTCATGTGTGTGTCTGCAGAAGCGTTCTCCTCCTCCACACACAGAGAGCCAGTTGATTGGCTGCAGACAGGAGGTCGATGGTGTTTGTTTTGCTGATATTCTAATCTGATTGGCTGACCTCTGACCTCTGCTCTGGATGCCTCAGGTTCGACTCTCCTCAACAGACGCCTGCAGACAGAAAGCTGAAGGTCACTTAAAATCTCTGGAAACCTGGTGTTAAAAAGTAAAAATACAGATATAATATTAAAGAGCATCCATGAGGATCTGAGCGAAAATAAACGTTCACACTGCTGTGAACAGGGTCAGCAGCTAAACCTAAAAACGTCAACATCAGTTTAAGTGTTCACTACCTTTCTGTCAGACAGACTGACAGGAAACCACTGTTATATCAGACAAGTGTCACTCTCTATAAAACAACCAAACTGATTTTATCTCACAGAACTCAGGAGTTGTTGGTCTGCTGCTGCCTCCATCTGTTACTGTGTTTGTGTTATTGTGAGACTTCAGTGAATCTGAATGACTTTTTCCCCAAACATGTCAACCTTTGACAATTTTGTCTCCAAATGTCACAACTTTTCTTCTCTAAATACGACAACTTTTTTCAACAACTCTTTTGTCTAAACACGATGAATTTTTGGACGACTTTTTCTCTCAACATTCACCGTTTGTGTTCAGATCTCTGCTAAACTTCCTGACATTTTCATCCCATTTTATATGTTGAAAAAAGTGTCATAAATTAGTTTTTATTTAGTCTAATTTTTATCAGTGGAAAAATGTTGATGAAAAATATTCTTCAACAGTGAATCTGTGCTGTGTATTAAAGCTCAGAACAAAATCTTGAAGTTTTATTCCTCAGTCCACATAAACAGATGATGAAACTTCTATTAAAGCCCTGAAACATCCATTTTGAGCAAATCTTCAATGCAAACTAACTCTAAACTGATCAGGCTCGATGTCTCCATCATCATCCCTCTGGGACTCAACAGATTCAGGAGTTTATCATGATTTACTCCATATGAAGGACTCAAACCTTTAACTGCAGAGGGATGACAGAGATTTACTGGAGATGTTTTGATGTGGTTGGAGATGAACACTAACTCTTTATAATTATACTTGGGAAAAAGCTGGAATGTGAGTTTTGTCACATTGAGGACGGGCGTTTGAATGTTCAGCATTGCCGGCTGAAGATTCGCGGACTGTTTTTCATGAGTACAAACAACATTTTTCATTTCTAAGGACGTGACAACAAAAACAAAGTTAGTTCAAAGAAGAAAAAGCTGTCATTTTGTTGGACGTCGACTGTGGACAAACTCAAGAAGTCAAGAAATACACAATAATAAATTATTCTTCATAGTCTGAAGTTTAATGCAAACCAGAGTGTTTCTGACTGACTGACTGACTGATATTTATGATGGCAGCCTGTTTCTGTATTTGCATTTTTGCTGTCAGACGCCCGGATCATTCGTCACTGCCATGGAGTGCAAACATACTGTGGACTTAAGTTCCTCTGGGATTTGACCAAACACAAATTTTCCAAATGATTTCGGTTGTCAGGCTGCAGGTTGTGATGAGTTTCTGCAGACTGACGAGGGAAGAGGAGCTCTAAGTGACAGAGAGTCGGTGTCATGTTTCTTTAAAAGCACTCCAGAGTTGGTGTGAGTTTCCTCGGGGCAGGAGGGCTTTTCTCTTTGTGTTGAGTCTGGAGACATTTGCATATGACCCTCCTCCTCCCTCCGGATTGGCCGAGGCTCCGCTAGCATGTGGAAACCCACATCCAAACTTTCTCAGTTGGAGAAAAAGTTTCCTGAGTGGAGGAGGATGAAGTGAGAGGCAGGACACCAGCAGCTGTGTGAGTGAGTAACAGCAGCAGGAAGGCAGAGAGAGGATGACATCTGACTGAGAGGCTTCCTGACTAGGCTGGAGGTTATTTTTTTAGCTTTAAAAACCAACAGTTTTCTTCACTTGGTTGGTTGGTTGTTTTATGAGAAGATTATTTTGAAGAAAAATTGGATTTTATATCATGTTTTCTGCAGATAGATGGGTTATTTGTCACTTCTATTTCAAAAGAAAATCATGTTAAAGTCTTTTTAAAGTCTTTTTCTTGAGGAGATTATTAATACTTCACATCATCATGCTGCTGGCTCTGCTTCTTCTTCTGAGTCTGTGCTCTGACACTCGCTCCTCGGAGCCGTCATCAATAACCATCCAGTACCGGGTTTGGGAGGAGCAGCCAGCTGGGACACAGGTCGGCCGTCTGGTAGACGACCTCCGGCAGAGGGACGAGGGCGGTCCGTTTGAGGATTTCCAGGTGGTGGAGCATGAGAAAGCCCTTCCCTTCTCTGTCAGCACCCGGGCGGGGTCATCTCCACCCAGGGCCGGCTGGACAGGGAGGAGCTGTGCCGGGGGTCAGACTTGTGCGAGGTGGCCTTCAGCGTCCTCTACAGGAAGAGTGGTGCTGTGAACTGCCTGCGGGTTCGTGTGGAAGTGATGGACCAGAACGACCACAGTCCCAGCTTTCCAAGCGCTGTACAGGAAGTGGAGATCTCAGAGACGGCCAGCCTCAGGATGAGAATCCCTTTGGAGCGGGCAGTAGATCCTGATGCGGGGCCGAATGGCCTCCAGACCTACTCGCTGTCCGTCAACCAACACTTCGCTCTGGATGTGACGGTTGCTCCAGGTGGGACGAAACAGGCTGAGCTGGTGGTGATCAAAGAGCTGGACAGGGAGCTTCAGGCCTCGTTCGACCTCACCCTGGTGGCGTGGGATAAAGGGAACCCACCGAGGTCTGGGAGCACATTAGTCCGTGTTAATATTCAAGACTCAAATGATAACAGCCCTACGTTTGAGGACAGCACGCCCTCAGTAGAGCTACCTGAGGACACAGCCCGCGGGACAACCATTATCAACCTCAAGGCCACCGACCCAGACCAGGGCGCCAACGGGGAGGTGGAGTATTCACTCAGTAAACACACACGTCCGGAGGTTCAGAGGCTCTTCTTTGTGGATCCACAGACTGGAGCGGTGAGTCTCTCAGCTCCTCTGGACTACGAGGTCCAGCCCTCTTATGAAGTGATCATACAGGCTCGTGATCGCGGGCCCAACGCCATCCCAACACACTGCAAACTGCACGTCAAACTAAGAGACGTAAACGATAACGCACCCAGGATACACATGACCTGGACTCCACCCAACTCACCTGTGGCGACGGTGCTGGAAGGAGCTCCAGAGGACACGTTCCTCGCTCTGGTGATGGTCTCTGATGCAGATTCAGGAGAAAATGGCAAAGTGAGAGCACATATCCAGCCAGGATCAGGCCCATTCCGCCTTAAACGTATCCACGGTGACAATTACATGATTGTTACCAATGGCAGCCTGGATCGAGAGAAGGTGATGCAGTACAACATCACACTTGTTGCCCAGGATTATGGAGATCCTCCACTGTCTTGTGTAAAACACCTGCCTGTCCATGTTCTGGATGAGAATGACAATGCCCCTGTGTTCTCCACCTCCGTCTATATGGCATCCTTTAAGGAGAACAACATGGCGGGATACCACGCTCTCAAAGTCGAGGCCCACGACGTCGACCTTGAGCTCAGTGGAAGAGTGTCCTACTTCATACGCACCTTCAATGAAGTGGAAATGAACACCGAGTCTTTCTCCATCCACCCAACCAGCGGTGTCATCAGCGTCCAGCGTCCTCTCGACTACGAGGAGTCTCACACCTACTCCTTCATTGTGGAGGCTGTTGACCAGGGTCATCCTCCTCTCACCAGCACGGCCACGGTGCAAATTGATGTCCAGGATGTGAACGACAACTCCCCAGTCATCACCGAGCCAAAACCCAGGAATGGTGTGGCCTCTTTGAGCGTACCGGTCAACGCAGACAGGGGGGAGATCGTGACCGAGCTGGGCAACGATCCGGAGGAGGGATCCACCACCTCACCGGTCAATCACCCAATCAGAGGAGGACTCGTTGGATTCCTCGCATCCACCATCAAGGCTGAAGACCCAGACTCTGGGCTGAGTGGGCAAGTGAGCTACCTCATCACTGATGGAAACCCCTCTGGACTATTCTGGTTGGACAAGGCTACAGGTCAGCTGTTTGTGAACACCACCAATGCTACAGAGCTGATTGGGAAGACCTTTAAGGTGGACATTTGTGTGTCTGACATGGGCAGTCCCAGCCTGTCCACCAAGGCCACCCTGGAGGTGACTTTCATCAACCTCAAGGATCATCTGAAGAACTCATCACCTGGTAACCGCGGACAGCTCAGTTTCACCATGATGCTGGCCATCTGCCTGGGCGCCACCTGCCTGCTGCTCCTGTTGGCCATCGCCTTGGTGACGACGTTCTGCCGCCCAGAGAAACGGGACAACCACGCCTACAACTGCAGGCAGGCAGAGTCGACCTATACCCGCCACCCTCGGCGCCCACAGAAGAACATCAGGAAGTCCGACATCCAGCTGATTCCTGTCATCAGAGGGCATAAAGAGGAGCCTCCTGAGGATGATAGTGAAGCCCAGCCACTGGCTCCGTCTCCAATGATGTCAGAGGATCAACAAACTGAGAGACAGTACACCTTAACGCCATCAGTCATGAACACGAGTTTCCATTCCCAAGGATACCCAGAAGTGGACGCCACTCAGCCCATCAGCCACCACAGCAGGACACTTTGGAAACCTGGAAACATCGAACTTGATGGCACTTTGCCTCTAACACCTGCCACGTCCTACCCGACTCTCCGTCAATCCAGGAACACTTCATCGTCCTCCTCCGTCTCACACTCAAGCACCTTGAAGCGCCAGACTCGTGCTAAAAGGGAAGAGGCAGAACCGCTGCGTTCGGCATCACAGGCGACTCTTAGGAGGCCGAAGACCTCGGAGGGACGAGGCGGCCACGATGCAGAGCATCATCAGATGCTCCAAAACCTGGTTCGACTGTCCATGGCAGCATTTGGAGACTCCATCGAGCTTTCGTCTGCTTCTCCAGAAGTGCAGGTGAGTTGTGATGTTTTATCTTATCTTATCTTATCTTATCTTATCTTATCTTATCTTATCTTATCTTATCTACAACAATCACACTACGTTTTATTCCATGGTAAACATGAGTTAACTTTTGTTTGTTTCTTAACTTAGTTAAACTTCAGTAAATCAGGTCAATTAACCACCTGAGCAACATGAGTGCTTCTCATGATTTCTCTTCCTGTAACATTTGTTCTCACAGAAGCAAATGAGTTCATAGTTCAGTTCTTCTGTCATCATATAACTTCAGTACATCCAGGGTTTCATGGGCTTTTGGGGGGGGTAGTTGAGGTCTAAAACGTCTGATTTCATGGCAGCTTTTCGAAAAAATTTCAATGCACACTGCAATGTTTTTATGCTTTTTTTTTGCAATGAAGTTGCAAGAGCATGTGAAAATTGCCAAAAAAGTTGCAAATTTGTTGTGTTAGACTAAAACCAAAATTTTTTCTGAGTCTTTAGAGCAATCTCACCTAAAAGACTGGAGATTACAAAAAATATAACAAAATCTACTTTATTTGTAAATGAAGAAGGTCTTCTTGGGTTGAGCAAAATCTTTTTGGAGCTCAAACTGAAGCAAACACAATATATAATGTACATACATGTACAGAACATCGATAAATGTCAATAATGATGACAAACCTTGTGTTCTTTTCAGTACCTGTGACAAAATACAAACAAAAAATTCAAAAAAATATTAAAAAAAAAAAAAAAAGAGTCAGTTCATTGAAACATACATGTGTGGCATTTGTGTGGGGGACTGCTGTGATTGGTGTGTGCGCCACATGTTTTCACATATTTTTCTGTTGCAGTATTTTGCCTTTTATATTTAAAATGTTATTTTATTATAATATAAATTTTATCATCTTCAGATGCTCAGAAACATCCCAAAACCATTTAAATAATTTGATTTTTAAAGTTCCTTGGAACATCGTAAGTGTACTGAGATATAATAATAAATGTTGTAAATAAATAATGATAATAACAGTAATGTAAATAATAACAGTCAAATAATTATCAGACTGAGGATTTAATCATATTTGTCATTATTCTGCTTTTTAAAGCTAAAGTGATCAGATAAAATGGAAGTTTCTGCCTTTTGCTTTGGTATGACCCAATATTTTTTGGTATGACCCAATTTTTTTTGGTATGACCCAGTATTTTTTGGTACGCTCTGCAAAAGTCAGAATACAGGAACTTCCAAATAAGGTCAAAGGTCAAATCAGAGCTCAGGATTAATATGTAGAAACAATAACCTGATATAAAAATATAAAACCGACACATATATATCAGCCTCGACAACAAGAAAACTTTAAAGTCATTTTTCACCTCCAACTAAAAACACTTTTATTTCAACATGTGCTCACACACACTGTGTTTGGAGTCACTAAGAATCCAGTTTCCCAGCAGCCTCTCTGCTTTTTCAGCCTCCTGTTTGATGACTGACTCAGACAGCCTGAAGGCTGCAGGCGGGTGGAGGAGGAGGTGGAGGTGTGATGGATGACTGTGAGTTCATTCAGGTGCTTACTCATGTGTCACAGACAGTAACTTCACCCCCCCGAAACTCTGACAGACCTCTTTACTGAAGATCACATTGATATTGAAACTGGGGGGGGGGGGGGGGCACTGTTTTACTGAGCTGAGGTGCTGCTGCTGTTTCTTCTGTTTCTTCTGTTTCTTCTGTTTCTGTTTTCTGTTTCTCTTTTCTTCTGTTTCTTTTGTTTTGTTTCTGTTTCTTCTGTTTCTGTTTTTTTCTGTTTCTTTTGTTTCGTTTCTTCTGTTTCTTTTGTTCTTCTGTTTCTGTTTCTTCTGTTTCTTCTGTTTCTTCTGTTTCTTTTTGTTTGTTTCTTCTGTTTCTTCTGTTTCTTTTTGTTTCTTCTGTTTCTTTTGTTTGTTTCTTCTGTTTCTTCTGTTTCTTTTGTTTCTTCTTGTTTCTTTTGTTTGTTTCTTCTGTTTCTTTTGTTTGTTTTTCTTCTGTTTCTTCTGTTTCTGTTTTTCTGTTTCTTCTGTTTCTTTTGTTTGTTTCTTCTGTTTCTTCTGTTTCTGTTTCTTCTCGTTTCTGTTTCTTCTGTTTCTTCTGTTTCTGTTTCTTCTGTTTCTTCTGTTTCTTTCTGTTTCTGTTTCTTCTGTTTCTTCTTGTTTTTTTGTTGTTTTTCTGTTTCTTCTGTTTCTGTTTCTTCTGTTTCTTCTGTTTTGTTTCTTCTGTTTCTTCTTTTTTCTGTTTCTTTGTTTTTCTGTTTCTTCTGTTTCTTCTGTTTCTTCTGTTTTTTTTCTGTTTCTTTTCTGTTTCTGTTTCTTTCTGTTTCTTCTGTTTCTTTGTTTCTTCTGTTTCTTCTGTTTCTTCTGTCTTTGTTTCTTTGTTTCTTTTTTCTGTTTCTTTTGTTTTTTTGTTTCTTCTGTTTCTTCTGTTCTTTGTTGTTTCTTCTGTTTCTTCTGTTTTGTTTTTCTGTTTCTTGTTTCTTGTTTCTGTTTCTTCTGTTTCGTTTCTGTTTTTTTTTCTGTTTGTTTCTTCTGTTTCTTTCTGTTTTTCTGTTTCTGTTTTTTCTTCTGTTTCTTCTGTTTCTGTTTCTTCTGTTCTTCTGTTTCGTTTCTTTTGTTTCTTCTGTTTTCTGTTTCTTTCTGTTTCTTTTGTTTCTTGTTTTCTTTTGTTTTTTTTCTTCTGTTTCTTCTGTTTCTTTTGTTTCTGTTTGTTTCTTTGTTTCTTCTGTTTCTTTGTTTGTTTCTTCTGTTTCTGTTTCTGTTTCTTCTTTTTCTTCTGTTCTGTTTCTTTGTTTCTTTGTTTCTTCTGTTTCTTCTGTTTCTTCTGTTTCTGTTTTTTGTTTCTTTTTTCTGTTCTTCTTTTGTTTCTTCTGTTTCTTTTGTTTGTTTGTTTCTCTGTTCTTCTGTTTCTTTGTTTGTTTCTTCTGTTTCTGTTCTGTTCTTCTGTTTCTTTTGTTTCTGTTTCTTCTGTTTCTTGTTTCTGTTTTTCTTTCTGTTTCTTCTGTTTCTTTCTGTTTTTTGTTTCTTCTGTTTCTTTTTGTTTCTTTTGTTTTCTGTTTCTGTTTCTTCTGTTTCTTTTCTTCTGTTTCTTCTGTTTTGTTTCTTCTGTTTCTTCTGTTTCTGTTTCTTTGTTTCTTTTTGTTTCTTCTGTTTCTTTTGTTTTTTCTTCTGTTTCTTCTGTTTCTTTTGTTTCTTTGTTTCTTTTGTTTCTTTTTTCTGTTTCTTCTGTTTCTTTTGTTTGTTTCTTCTGTTTCTTCTGTTTCTGTTTCTTTCTGTTTCTTTTGTTTCTTTGTTTCTTCTGTTTCTTCTGTTTCTGTTTCTTCTGTTCTTCTGTTTTCTTTTGTTTGTTTCTTTGTTTCTGTTTCTTCTGTTTCTTTTGTTTGTTTCTTCTGTTTCTTCTGTTTCTTCTGTTTCTGTTTCTTCTGTTTCTTCTGTTTCTTCTGTTTCTTTTGTTTTCTGTTTCTTCTGTTTCTGTTTTTTGTTTCTTCTGTTTCTTCTGTTTCTTTTGTTTGTTTCTTCTGTTTCTTCTGTTTCTGTTTCTTCTGTTTTCTTTTGTTTCTGTTTCTTCTGTTCTCTGTTTCTTCTGTTTCTTAGTGTTTGTTTCTCTGTTTCTTCTGTTTCTGTTTCTTTTGTTTGTTTCTTCTGTTTCTTCTGTTTCTGTTTCTTCTGTTTCTTTTGTTTGTTTCTTCTGTTTCTTCTGTTTCTTCTGTTTCTGTTTCTTCTGTTTCTGTTTCTTTTGTTTCTCTGTTTCTTCTGTTTCTTCTGTTTCTGTTTCTTTTGTTTCTTTGTTTCTTCTGTTTCTTTTGTTTTTCTTCTGTTTCTTCTGTTTCTTTTGTTTCTTTGTTTGTTTCTGTTTCTTCTGTTTCTTTTGTTTGTTTCTTCTGTTTCTTCTGTTTCTGTTTCTTCTGTTTCTTCTGTTTCTTCTGTTTCTTTTCTTTGTTTCTTCTGTTTCTTCTGTTTCTTGTTTCTTGTTTCTTTTGTTTGTTTCTTCTGTTTCTGTTTCTTCTGTTTCTTCTGTTTCTTCTGTTTCTGTTTCTTCTGTTTCTTCTTTTCTGTTTCTTCTGTTTCTTTGTTTCTTCTGTTTCTTTTGTTTGTTTCTTCTGTTTCTCTGTTTCTCTGTTTCTTCTGTTTCTTCTGTTTCTGTTTCTTCTGTTTCTTCTGTTTCTTCTGTTTCTGTTTCTTCTGTTTCTTCTGTTTCTTTGTTTCTTCTGTTTCTTCTGTTTCTGTTTCTTCTGTTTTGTTTCTTCTGTTTCTTCTGTTTCTGTTTCTTCTGTTTCTTCTGTTTCTTTGTTTCTCGTTTCTTCTGTTTCTGTTTCTTCTGTTTCTTCTGTTTCTTCTTTTCTGTTTCTTCTGTTTCTTCTGTTTCTGTTTCTTCTGTTTCTTCTGTCTGTTTCTTCTGTTTCTTCTGTTTCTTCTGTTTCTGTTTCTTCTGTTTCTTCTGTTTCTGTTTCTTCTGTTTTTTTCTGTTTGTTTCTTCTGTTTTTTGTTTCTTTGTTTCTTCTGTTTTTCTGTTTCTGTTTCTTCTGTTTCTTCTGTTTCTTCTGTTTGTTTCTTCTGTTTCTTCTGTTTCTGTTTCTTCTGTTTCTTCTGTTTCTTCTGTTTCTGTTTCTTCTGTTTCTTCTGTTCTTCTGTTTCTTCTGTTTCTGTTTCTTCTGTTTTCTCTGTTTCTGTTTCTTCTGTTTCTTTTGTTTCTGTTTCTTCTGTTCTGTTTCTTCTGTTTCTTCTGTTCTATGTTTGTTTCTTCTGTTTCTTCTGTTTCTGTTTCTTCTGTTTCTTTTGTTTCTGTTTCTGTTTCTTCTGTTTCTGTTTCTTCTGTTTCTTTTGTTTGTTTCTTCTGTTTCTTCTGTTTCTGTTTCTTCTGTTTCTTTTGTTTCTTCTGTTTCTTTGTTGTTTCTTCTGTTTCTTCTGTTTCTTTTGTTTCTTATGTTTCTTTTGTTTGTTTCTTCTGTTTCTTCTGTTTCTTTGTTTGTTTCTTCTGTTTCTTCTGTTTCTGTTTCTTCTGTTTCTTCTGTTTCTGTTTCTTCTGTTTCTTCTGTTTCTGTTTCTTCTGTTTCTTTCTGTTTCTGTTTCTTCTGTTTCTTCTGTTTCTTCTGTTTCTTTTGTTTCTTTTTGTTTCTTCTGTTTCTGTTTCTTCTGTTTCTTTTGTCTTCTGTTTCTTCTGTTTCTGTTTCTTCTGTTTCTTTTGTTTCTTCTGTTTCTTCTGTTTCTATTTATTCTGTTTCTTCTGTTTCTTCTGTTTCTGTTTCTTGCTGTGTGTCACTTGTGTTCTTGGAAAAGTATCTGTCGATTAGAGCTCCACAATTTATCACAATATGAAATGAAAAATCAAAAAGGCCAAGTGCAGTATCCAAAATGTGTGAGAAACAGGATTCTAATGAGATACTGGAGAGCTGCTGAGACATCCTGACAAGGGATGATGACAATTAATCAATGATCAATCAATCGGCTGTTAAGAATCTGACCGATGATGTAAAATTTAATCGATCTACTATCAAATAAACATGTGAAACATGAAGCTCTTTATATGTTTCAGAGGCTACACTCTTAGAAATAAGGGTTCCAAAAGGGTTCCAGAACCATTTGCTTCTGAAGAACCCTTTTTGGAAGAAAGCATTTGTCAAGGGTTCTTTGCACTATAGTATCAGATGGTTCTCAGTAGAACCCCCTGGGCTGATTCTAGATAAAATCCTTGGCATATAAAAAGGTTCTCGGTAGAACCTCCTGGGTGTGTTCTAGATAAAACATCATTCAGGTGAAAGTAATGTGAAAGTCTGCAGCAGCACAGAGAGTAAAACTGTGACTCAGTTAAAACTTGTGCGTGTTTGAAGTGACAGTCCAGCTGAGCTGAGCTCTGGTTTAATCTCAGGCTGAGGTTTAATCTCAGGATTAAGACAAAGATCAGCTTCATAAACAACTTTTTAGGTCACTGTTTTGTTAGTTTATCCAGAAAGTGATGAGACGAGCCAATGAGAACAAACTTCAGTTGCATACAAAACCGAGCAGCAACATTATTCTCAAAACAGATTTCTCCCAAACGTCCGACTTCACCTTCAGCAGTGTGTCGTCCACCATGTCTCTGGCATGTCTCGCCGTGTCTTGCCGTGTCTCAGCCGTGCCCCCGCCGTGTCTCCGCCATGTCTCCGCCGTGCCCCCGCCGTGTCTCCGCCGTGTCTCAGCCGTGTCTCCGCCGTGTCTCCACCGTGCCCCCGCCGTGCCCCCGCCGTTTCTCCGCCGTGCCCCCGCCGTGTCTCTGCTGTCTCTCTGCCATGTCTCCGCCGTGCCCCCGCCGTTTCTCCGCCGTGCCCCCGCCGTGTCTCTGCTGTCTCTCTGCCATGTCTCCGCCGTGCCCCCGCTGTGTCTCCGCGTGTCTCCGCCGTTGTCTCCGCCGTGTCTCCGCCGTGCCCCCGCTGTGTCTCCACTGTGCCCCCGCCGTGTC
>JAWZSL010000085.1:440000-442500 GCA_034769285.1 Lutjanus argentimaculatus
GACTCCTGGTCTGCTCAGGAGTCCCTGACATGTTCCAACATGATTTTAACATTACAGTACAGTAGTATTTTATATTAGAGCCTGATGTTTTCTTATTATAATGATAACCATAATCACCTGATGTTATTATAGTAACAATCATTATCAACCAACCTTATTGGTGACACATCTGACCAGAGTTTCAGGAGAAAACATGACATGACAAATGATGACCATGTCGGCTGTTTCACTCTAACATTATTCCTGCACAGAGAAATGTCTGCCCTACACTGATAACATCATAATATTAGTGGGGAAGTGTAGAAACTATGCTGCTTGAAAATATTCTAACTTCATATACAGGACATATAGATAACTGACGTTACACGTTTGTTTTCATACATGTGAATGGCGACTTTTCTGAAGCACTTGTCATAGCGATACAATCACATATTCATGTGGATCTACATCAAATTAAGATCTTCCAACAGTTTTTAACATTTTTGCATGGTTATTTACAAAGATTTTATGTACTTTTGTGAGCTTCAGAAATAAACAGGACACACTACCGTTCACGGGCACACGCAAAACGGAGGGGTGAGGGCCAAGTGGTGGTATTGGGATTGGCCCTTTATTTCCAGATTGATCATTTGTTGAAAACTATTTTCAGTTGAACAGACTGAAGTGTTTGAGGAGACGTGGAAAATGTCTTCATGATGTCAGAGGTTCAAACTGATATTTAGACTGAAGCAGAAACATCTGAAAGAAGCGCAGCAGGTTTTTGTCTCCATGTATTTTTTCATGTTTGTGACAACATGCTCTTTTGGATGTTTAGATTTTAAGTTCAGAGCAGAGCAAGAAAACTGGACATTTAGTTGATTATGTGTCATTTACTGAAGCTGGTAAAAGTTATTTTTCATTTCACTGTAACTACATGTGGTGTGTCAGACCTCACACTGACTGACTGTCTGCCCCACAAAGGAAAAGGGCAGGAACTTCTCAGAGTGCAGAACCGAGAACTTTAAAGTTTCCTTGTTGTCAAGGCAGATAATTGTATATGTGTCAGTTTTATGTCTTTATATCAGGTTATTGTTCCTACATATTAATCCTGACCTCTGATTTGACCTTTGACCTTATTTGGAAGTTCCTGTGTTCTGCCTTTGTAGAGCGTACCAAAAAATATTGGGTCATACAAAAAATATTGGGTCATACCAAAAAATATTGGGTCATACCAAAAAATATTGGGTCATACCAAAGCAAAAGGCAGAAACTTCCATTGATCTGATCGCAGATGAAAACAGAGACATCATGTTGTCCTGTCAGAGAGGACGTTTGTCTTTTGTTGACATGCTGAGAGACAGAAGTTGTGGCTGATAAATATCTTCCTCCTCCTCCTCCTGCTGTGACTGAAATAAGGCAGGCAGGTCACAGCAGCTCTGTCTCAGTGATTCAGACAGGAAGCAGCTACCTCAGCATCACCGTGGTGATGAGATTATATGTGACATCACCTTGGAACACAGAGGAGACTGTTTCAATGCACACACACACACACACACACCTCACTGTGAGGTCCTCTGAGCGTCTCCATCGCGGCTGTAGATCATAATTTCTGGTTCTGCTGATGTGACGTTGGAGCTGAACATTAAATGACAGAGGAGGTGATTTATTGTTTAATTTTGAGGACTTGTTTTGTTCATGATTGTGATGACACACAGCTGCAGGGATGATGTCATTTTGTAGTCCAAACTTCAAGTTAGCGTCTCTCAGGCTGCCTCCACAGACGTATTTTTTCATTTTGGATTTTATGATTCTGACTCATTTTGTTCAGTCAGATAATCTTCATTGAGGTTGTAAGAATCTAACGATTGGCTGTAAATGAACTACACCACGGTCACATGACTTCAGCGTCACCTGACGTTTAACCTCTGAAGTCTCAGTCAGTGGAGATCTTTTAAAGACGTGTAAAATGTTCTAAATGCAGGAGTTTTTACTGATGTATTTTAAGTTGTAGAACAAAACATGAGAACATCTTCAGCTGCTGTTAAACACAGACTTTATTTCATCACATGATCTCTTCAATCTTAAGTCGGTTCCTGCAGTTCTGTAAGATTTAAGATCTCATCAGAACGATGAGGTCACCTGAAGAGAACAAGTAGAACCTCGTCCTCAGTCTCATCAGATTTAAATCTTCAGTCCTGAAACATAAAACGAGGTTGTGTGTTTGTTTCAGAGTGACTCAGTCTGAGTGAGTTGTGTGTATGTGTGTGTGTGTGTGTGTGACTTGAGGTATTTTATCACTATCTTATCAGACACCAAACCTCTGAGCTGTTCTCAACATTTCACCCTGTAGGTCTGTCTGTCTGTCTGTCTCTTTGTCTGTCTGTCTGTCTGTCTGTCTCTTTGTCTGTCTGTCTGTCTGTCTGTCTCTTTGTCTGTCTGTCTGTTGTCTCTTTGTCTGTCTGTCTGTCTGTCTGTGTCTTTGTCTGTCTGTCTGTCTGTCTGTCTCTTTGTCTGTCTGTCT